>CAEGAF010141597.1:0-15470 GCA_903067075.1 Micropoecilia bifurca | reverse complement strand
GAGAGGAGATACTCAGAGATCCAAGCGGCGCTGCGTAGCTGCAGGGAGTCGATCACTACGGGGTGATGCGGAGCCACTACTTCTACATCTACATCTTTTATTCATTTTGTCCAGCTGCAGACTGTTAGACTGTCCAATCAGAGTCAGGTATTGTGTAGTTGGTGCTTTTAATCAGTTTTCAGTTAACTAAATTCAAGCCTATGGAACACAAAATGTCACTAAAACCACTGTACTTCTAAAATCTTTCAGAAAAATCGCAAAAATCGCATCGAATTGTATCGCCCAACTAATATCGTGATACATATCGTATCGTGACCAGAATATCGTGTATCGTATCGTGAAATTATTGTATCACTACACCCCTAGTAAATACAATTATTTTTCTTTCAGAATACATTTTTTGAATGTTAATAAATGTTCATACCATTAGCTCAACAATGTTCATGTCCTCCTCTGTTCCACATTGTGTCACTTTCTTTTCAGACACAAGTTTCCCTCGGTCTTCCAGGTACACACTCACAGGTTTGTTGAGGTATTTACCTCCCATCTGGACAAGCACTTTCTCTTTGACACCCACATGAAAGACACTGGGGGCTGAGATGAAGAATCTGTGCACAAATTGATGAGGTTTACATTTTGTTGTATCCTTTAATGGCATCCATTGCGTCGCTTGCATTCAATGCATGCTGTTTAACAATTGTAGTGCAACATATTTAGCATTTTAAAAATGTTAGTATTTAGACAAAAAGTTACATGGAATAGCTATTATGGAATTATTGTTGAGATTAATTGCGAACAACAATTTGCATAATAATAATAATATTGCAAAAATAGATAATTATAATTTCATTTACCTCTGGCCCAATGTGTCCTTCAGTATTGAGATCAAGAGAAGCAGTGAAACCAGAGACCACCTCATTTTGCAGCTCTGTTACTCTTCCTGCTCTGACAGAGGCTTTGGCATAACTGTGGTTTTATAGGTCTCCCACCCCTTTATTTCTCAATCACTGGCTCTCTCACATTGCTCTCAACCTTTTCTTCCCTTCTGAGAAAACTTTGAAATGTTTTCTGAAGAAACATACCACTCAGATTGCTGTCTTATTTTTTATCATACTAATAGGCAGCAAATAATTACAGAAAAATATTATATCAATGAGAAGGTAAAGGGAAAGTTGCCTATGCCACACTTTGGTTTCTGCATTCATATTCATTAGAAAGAGAAAAATCATTTTGTAGCACATGTTGCAAAAAATAGTGGATTCTCTGTCTTTGAATATGGGTTATATCACTCTTTGGCTCACAGTGGGAAAAGTGTTTACTTAGGTTTCACAATGTGTAACCCTCCTCTCATTGGTCATTGCAAGTGAACCAAATTTCCCCCAAATCATGTGATTTACAAGAAATCAAGTGCTATTTGTGCATGAGTTTAAAAAAAGTGTTGTTTTAACAGGAGTTAAGAAGTTTATTTCAAATATCTAGCTACGGCTAATAACTTCAGCAGTTATATATTTTACTATAACTAATAAAATGTGAATTTTTATCCAAGGAAATCATTCACACTATTGAAGTTTTGTGCTGTTTGCTGTTTTTGCAGCCCTATCTCTGCCCTCTTCATACATTCTTTTATAGTTTACATCTGCTTATCATTGCAGCACTACTGACGGGTCTGGTGCCTATCTCCAGCAGTCATTTCTATGGGATGTTTCAACAATGAAGATGAAAGACACCAGACCAAACAATTCAGATGACCTGAAGACCTTCAAAGCAACCTGGTTACACCCCAGCAGTAAATGTAAACGGATGTCCCTGTGCCACTTTTCCCCAATTTAGTAATTCATGCAAACGGCCTAATTAATTATTGAATGCATGGAAATGAACATATTTTTAAGAAGTATGACATTTTAAAGCCTGATGTTAAAATATAATATTTTTATTGCTCTTATGCAGCATTCTAGTTTTCTGGAATTTGAAATTTTCATTATCCATAATCTAAAGAGAACCCAAATGGCAAAAGAATACACACTTTAAAATGTTTTACTCTATGTGCAAAGTAGCTATATATAACATATGCTTCACTTTTTGAAATAACTGACTTGAACTTTCTTATATATAGATGTATGTAGCCCAACACTAACCAGAACCAAATCAACTTGTGACGTGTTCCAGTGAAATAACCAATAGTTACTTTTTAAACTAGTTTTAAAGCATGAAACTTTAGTGTTGATCATATGAAATATGAAACCTCCAGTACAAACTTTTCTGGGACATTTTGCAATAGTGCTCTCTTTCTCTCTGCCACAACAGAGTAAGTTGTTCTCTGTTCATGAGCTGCAAGAGAGAAAAAAGAGACATTACTCTGTTCTGGAAGCCCTTCTACGAGAATTCATCCAGCTAGTTCTTGCCTTATCTTCAGAACAGATGTTATTTCTTGTGCAGTATCAATCAACTACTGATATTATTAGAAAATATCAAAACTCCTTGTTGTTATCACAAAGGAAATGTTGTTGGATGGTGATTTAAGCTATTCTTTTTTTTTGTCACATTTTGTTATAAATGAACCCTAAACTCCTATATACTGCATTTTGTTGTGATTTTATGTAATGGACCAATATCAAGTAGTGCAACTGTAAACTGGAAATTGAATTTTGGAGAAGAGAGCTGGAGAGAAAGCACACCACACATTCCACATTTTTATTTGTAAAGTCATTTCACTGTTCCTCCATCTAACAAATATTGTTTGCAACGGACTAACAAAAAATAATCCAACAAGTCTTTGCTGCAACGTCACAAAATATAAGTGAAAAGAAGCATAAATACTTTTACAAAAGCCGCTGTAGGACTGGCCTAAGAAGACAATCCTAGAGTTCTGCACCTGAGTGCTTGTTAAGTAAAAATGTTTTTGTTTTTGTTCTTGACACTTTGAGTAAAAGAACAAATTCCCCTATTCTTGCAGATGAACATATAGGCCTCAACTTACATGTACATTCCTGTGTTGTAAATACATTCTTGTTGAGATTTGATATCTCAGGGCCATATACTCTAGAGTCTAGACTTTATTTAATGTCTTAATTCTTCAAAGTTACCCACAACATTTTGTATTTTAGAATAAAAACAAAGCAATCACATGTTCTAAATGTCCTCAAGTGGGGACAGTCCAAGCATCAAACAATAAAAATACATAGAAGCTTGCTCCAAAATGTAAAAAAATTAAATTAAACAAAATGTTCAAGCCATGATTTTACCTGCTATTTTATCACAATATAAATCCAGAAATTGGCACTACAAACCTTTTCAGCAAGAACTTTTCAGGTTCTGGTAATACAATAGACATAACCCATCAAATTGAATGTGTGTTGATGTCTGCGTCAGTGCTGTGGATGAGCAGGGAAGTCGCTGGGAGAGGGGAGCATGATGTCCATCCACAACTCCTGGATTTGGACCAGCAGTACAAGAATTGCGTTTGGACAATCAACACCAGACTCCCTGTCAAACTAAGGATGAGCAGGAAGGACGTCAGAGTTGTTCCACTTTGCCAGATAGCTGACGAAATTGAGACAGATGTGGAAATAAAATTATTATGAAATATCTGTGCATTTTTAAAGGTTTCTTTTTGGCATTTAAAAAGCACAATACATAACAATTGGCTTTGTTTGAAAATAAACACAGGCAGGTTTTTAAAATTTAACAGTATTATTAATTTACGTCATAGAAAAAAGTTTTTGTTTCAAATATCCAATACTTACATTTTCTATCAACAATGCAGGGATAATAGTCGAAAGCCAGAAGACATTTAGATACTGGACTCTGTATTGAATTGGTCTGCTGTCAGTCCTGCGGCCATCCTCTGCGGCTGCTTGTTCAGTTTGCCTTTCAGTGCCTTCTTTTCTATCACTTCCCTACTAGCCATCTCATTTCATGCAGGACTGGGGTTTCCTAAGAGACAGGGATTCAATGGAGACAATCTGCTGTTCTTCAATTAACATTGAGAGCAACAGAAGGAAAAAGCAGGGAGAGGGGCAGAGTCAGAGGGAGAGTAAAAGGAAAGGTGGGTTATATTAATTTATGGAGATTCTGTGATTTTTGGGATATTTTTATTGTACTAATTAATTTAATTATTTATAACTTTCAACTTTTCCTACTACTATTATTGAGCAAACACAAAAGGTAATTTAATAGTTCATGAAATTTCTTATAAGAATGTATAAGAAATAGATTCCACATTTTTCTTTCTTTTTCTAATTTAACAACATTCATTTTCAATTGTAACTCAGGTCTTACGTAAAAATTTTTATTTGTGATATTATATTGAACCCAGTTGAGATAAATAACATCTAACCGTGATCTGCAAAAATTCAAAAGGTGTGACCAGTGGCTTTGCATGGTGAAAAGTACACAAAAGGGTGTGGCGTGGGAATGTCTTCAGGGGTCAGGAGTGACGGTGGAAGGGTCAGAGGTCAGAGGCAGCTGGACAGCACACAAGAGGAGATGCTGGTGAAAAGTGGAGGAGAGGGAGAAGTCCAGGACTGAAAGACTGGACCCAGAGGGACATTAACATTGAACGCATGGGAGGCTCACTGACCACTGAGTATTTGGAGAGCGGATAATCTGAAGTTAACTTATAGCAGCTGTGTTTTTGTGCCTTTAGCAGTAAGAAGTTGCTATATAAATCCATTCAACAAATGTATTTCAATATTGCTGTGTATTACTAAATACTGATACTATTCCATCATGCTACTTTGGCAATGGAATAGCTCCTTGTTATCACAAAGGAGATGTTGTTGGCTGGTGGTTTAAGTTATCCTTTATTATTATTTTTTGTCACATTTTGTCACAAGTTAACCCTAAACTTCTGCATGTTGTTGTGATTTTATGTGATGGACCAATATCAAGTAGCGCAACTGTAAAATGGAAATTGAATTTTGGAAAAAAGAGCTGGAGAAAAATCACACCACACTTTCCACATTTTTATTTGTAAAGACATTTCACTTTTCCTCCATCTAACAAATATTGTTTGCAATGGACTAACAAAAAATAATCAACAAGTCTTTGCTGCAACATCACAAAACATAATTGAAAAGAAGCATAAATACTTTCGCAAGGAACTACATGTGACCATTTAATCATAATCAACAAATGTAGAGTGGTTACACAGTATAGAGCACAAAGTGTGGAATGTTGTGCATGGTTTTTTACGCCACACCTTCTGTGATCTCTTTGATTGCTTCCGACTCATGCCAGCATTAAATTACAGACAGGTTCCACTGGTATGTTGAATCACTTAAAAAAAGAAAAAAAGAAAAAAAATAAGTCTGCAATGTTATAAAATACATAAAAAATAAACATGTACTATACATGTAATATACAACAATTTATTCATTAGCAATAAAAAAAGTAATATTGAAACATAAAGGTGAAAAAGGTCATTGATACAAAAAGTGCAAAGTACTTAAAAACATTATTTTCTTTGTTATCATAGCTCTGAGTAACTTTCTGTGTACTTATGGTGAATCAGTACGCTCTGTTTTCTCTGTAAGCACTCCAGAGGGCCAGTCCCTTGACTTTGATTTCAAGCAGACGCTCTTGACAGCCAGGCCAGGAGGTCAATATGCAGATTTTCACCCCTGAACAAGGGGTGTAGTGCCAATCAGTTTTCTCACATTACTCTTGCTTATGTCAGTGAATCTGCACAGCCATACAAAATTTAGTGTGTTCATATTAATTTAGAATTAGACATGAACAATAGCAGAGGATGGAGTATGCATGCACAATCATAATACCTTGTTTGTAATTCAGAAATGCTAAGTATTTGGTGTTTTACATCTTCAAAACCTTGCAAAAATTCAATTCAGAACCAGCTTCATGACAATTTCATCACTGTCTTCACTGAAAGAGTCACTGGCAATCCACTTTCAGTTACCACAGATCTGGCAGATGAAATTCAGCTCCTCTGTTTCTGGCAGACCGACCCACTGCTGCCTCCCTGTGGCCTCAATGGCCCCACTCTCACCACACTGAGTTGCCCTTTCTGGTCCTTCTCCTGGCTGCCAGTTCTGGTAACAGCCTGCAGTCGAGCTGGTCCAGAACCAAAAATTAAACTTACAAGTGTAGCGTAAGCCAAGCCACACGTGAGGGGACGTAGAGCTTCTTGCCTTCTCAGCCACTTTGTCTTGAATGGCTTCACTGGTAATCTGAACCAGGTCGACATAGTGCTCCCTGCAGAAGCTCAAAGCTGAAATCCATGTCATATTTTTCTGGATTAATATCAGGCCGTCTTCTGGAAAATATAGAATATGGAATCAGATTTTGACAAAGTAAAATTAAAGGCACATGGGTTTGTGAAACATACCTGAGTAAAAACTGCTGACAGTTGACATTGGAGTTGGTGATTGGGTTGTTGTTTGAAATGATGTTCCGGTCTGAGCTGTTGGGGTGGAAACACTGTTTGTTGTTACATTCACAGTAGTGTTTTGAGGTGGTTGTTCTGGTGTTACTTCTGTACTGTTCAGCTGAGGAATTGGAGGATGTGAAACAACCTCTGTGGTGTTAAGAGCAGTTGGTCCAGCATCTGTTAATGGTGCTGGTGTGGTAAGATTTTGCGGTGGTGCTGTCGATGTCATTGTTGGCATTTCTGTATTTGTACTATTAAGATTACTGGTTATGGGATGTGAAACAACCTCAATACTGTCAGATGTAGTCAATCCAGTGGCAGTTGATGGTGTTGATGTGCTAACATTTTGGAGTGGTGGCGTTAGTGTCATTGTTGGCATTTCCGTGATTGTTTTGTTGAGCTCAGTAGTTATGGGATGCAAAACAACCTCTGTGGTGTTAGATAGATTCGGTCCAGTGCCAGTTGTTGGTGTTGGGGTGGTAACATTTTGAGACGGTTGTGTTGTTGACATTGTGGGCATTTCTTTGCTTGTATTGTTAAACTCAGTGATGGTGGGATATGAAACAACCTCGGTGGTGTTAGATGAAATCAGTTCCGTGATTGTTGATAGTCCTTGGGTTATATTGTTTTGCTGCAGTGGTGTCGTTGTCATAGTTGGCATTTCAGTACTTGCATTGTTGAGCTCAGTGGTTATGGGATGTGGACCAACCTCTGTGGTGTTAAAAGTAGCTGGTCCAGTGACAGTTCTTGGTGCTGGGTTGGTAGCATTTTCAGGCATTTCTGGAGATGTCATTGTTGCCATTTCTTTATTTGTGCTGGCATGTTCAGTGATCGGGGGATGTGAAACAAACTCTGTTGCTGTAGATGTAGTCGGTTTAGTGCCAGTCGTTGGTGCTGGCATGGTGTCATTTTGGTGCAGGGCTGTTGGTCTCACTGTTGGGATTTCTGTACTTGTGTTATCAAGTTCAGTGATTGTGGGATGTGAAACAACCTTTGTGTGGGTAGATGTAGTCAGTCCAGTAACAGTTGATGGTGCAGGGGTGGTAACATTTTGGAGTGGTTGTATTGGCGCCATTGTTGGTATTTTTGTATTTGTGTTATTGGATTCCGTGGTGATGGGATGTGAAATAACTTCTGTCATGTTAGATGTAGTAGAAGCTGATGGTTCTGCGGTGGTAACATTTTGAGGTGCAGGTGTTGTCATTGTATGTATTGTATATGCAGTCAGTCCAGATATAGTTGTTGATTCTGCAGTGGTAGCATTAGTAATCTGCTGTTCAGTGGAAACCAAAGTGGAATTAATAATTGTTGGATTTGCGTGAAGTGGAGACGTTTCCGTATTAGTTGATGCAGGATATTTAGTTATGCTCTGTGTAGTTTGTAAGCTGGTGGTAGTTGGATTTGTTGCTGAAAAGGTATGCATAGATAGATGAATAATATAGCTTTATTCTGTTTTGAGGAAGATTTAAAAAACTGCTCATTCAAACTTTAACAGAATTCGAATAGCAACTTTGCTCACATAATACAAAAAAAGAGAGAAAAAAAACCCATACCTGATCCACAAATGACACTTTGTTTGCTATTGCAGTTCTGAGTGGACCACTTTCCATTGTTTCTTAAGTCAGCTGTAACACAGTTTCCATTGCTACCATATTTGGGTTCATTGGCAACCCAAAAGCGGAAGGATGAGTTACTGCCACCCGACCATATCCACGGATCTTTGAAGAGGCCAATCCACAACTTTGCTGTAGTGGATATGTTGCGGACTGCTTTATTTTCCTCTGCTGAGTGTATTGTAACCAGATCAGATGAAAGGTTCCAGCAATGACTGCGAGCATCCCTCCATGATTTCTTAATCTCAACAAAGATGTAAGTGCTGACGTCCCCGATACCTGGAAAAAAAAGAAGACATTGATGCTTTGAATGTGTTATATACTCATCACTCATTTCCAAGTGCACAAAATGATAACTGGGAACATCATTGTAAAGTTTATTATTATTCCAGTATTTTAACTTAAAAAAAGTACAATTTATATTCAGGAACAAATTGTTATATGCAAAGCATATGATAATTATACATTACAGCTAAAGAGAGCCCAAAATGTAGTTTTTCCAGACACTTTAATGTAACAGAAAACCAATAAAAAAGATGCTTAGTGCAGTAAGATTATGTTATGGCCCACACAATCAAGAGTAAAACTTTTTAGAATTGTCTTACAACAGCAGACAGCCATTGATGCCTTGCACAAGGAGGTTGGGTGTGAAAAGCTAATTTCTAAAGAAATCAAAAGTGTTCACAGAAAATGTCATAAAAAATTGAGTGAAAGGACAAAGTGTGGTAAGCAACTGGAATATTGTCAGCCTTAAGTGCATTGTGAAATAGTCCTCATTCAAGAGTTTGAAGGAGATTTGGTGTGGACTAAAGCTGGAGTTAATGTTTACAGACATGTCCAGTACAAGGACTTCAATTGTCATTATTTATGTTTAGGCACTCCTGAACTCTAGACTTTAAGAATGGTCTTATCTGAACTAAGGAGAAAAAAGGACGCAGTGTTTGAACAATGTTTCTCCATTGTTCAAAGTCCTCTTTTCAGGTGACTAATATATTTCTTCCTATTTGAAAAATTAAAGCCAAGAATCTGAAATAAATATGAATAGGTCCACAATTCAAGTTGCTAAAAGTCCAGTGTAAAGTCTGCACTCAGTGATGATTTGGGTAACTGTGTCATCTACTAGTGTCGATCTATGTTGACTTGATAATGATTTTATCAAGTATAAAATCATTGCAACCATTGATTAGGAATTATTTGAGCTTGCTTCCCTCTGCTGACAAAACTATAAAAATACAGATTTCATTTTATAGCAAAACATGGTACATGCTGCCAAAACTTGCTTTAATACTTGATTCACCCAAATTGAATCCATAGAGAATCATTGGAGTATTGTCAAGAAGAAGTGAGACACCACACCGAAAAATGCAGATGAGCGACTATTATAAGACATGGATTTCTGTAAACTTCCAGCAGTGCCGCAGGCTAATTGTCTCCATGTCACATCACAGTGATGAAGTAATTCATGCTAAAGGAACTCTGAACAGGTACTCAGTGAAAATACTGTACAGTATTTCAACATACTTTTCAGAAGCTTTATTGGTCTTATGTTATATACAAATTGTCTGAGAAACTGAATATTGTTTTTTTGTTTTTTACCAACTGTTGTCCATAGACATCAATATCAACAAATAAGTGCTGAAATCACTCTGTACAAAATGAATCTAATGAATATATGAGGCCATGTCCACTGGGAGACGATTTTAGATATATCTGCAAACATTATTTTTTTGTCATTTAGGCTGTGTGTCCACACCGATGCAGCAACTTGTGAGACTGGAAACGATCATTTTTTAAACTAAGTTCCAGAATGGATAAATTTCAAAATGCCGATTCTATGTTTCCATGTGGCAATATGAGACACTTTGTTTGTTGATGCATTTGCCTTTATCTATCCCACATGTGCCTGTATCTCCTAAAAAACAGACATGGTGCCTTTTGGTGTGTTGTTATTGTCTTTGTATGGCAGTGTTTTAGTGCCACCAGCATACCAGTGTAGAGATGCATTCTGTCATGTGGAGAAACATTTTTTTCCCCATTACATTTACAAAAATTCACCATGCTCATCTCCATGTGTTCAGTGCCTAATTTTAATTTTTTTTAAATTAAATTAGCGGATTAAAAATTACTGACATT
Organism: Micropoecilia bifurca; assembly: GCA_903067075.1. Classification (NCBI taxonomy): domain Eukaryota; kingdom Metazoa; phylum Chordata; class Actinopteri; order Cyprinodontiformes; family Poeciliidae; genus Micropoecilia; species Micropoecilia bifurca. The sequence goes on along the minus strand of CAEGAF010141597.1, from coordinate 5,336 downwards.
ATCATTATTTGAGATAGACTTTACCATCACCTACCTTGGCAAACAAAGCTCTCTAGAGTTCCACAATTATTTTCAAGCCACTTTCCATTTGGATTCATCACTGCACATGCTTCTTGTTGGTTATTAAGTGGCTGTCCAGTATCCCAGTTTAAAAAGCTTGTTCCTTGATCAGACCCAGTCCAGTGCCAAATCCACAGTCTTCCAAGCTCCAGTCCTATCCAAATGTTATTACCAGTTTTCAAAACTAAACTGAGCATGATATTAACTTCTGCTAAATTGTAAACAGTGGCTACATCAGTACTCAGGTTTCTACAGTAACTCCTTGCATCGTCATACTTCAACGTCTCAGTCGTTAGCTGAAAGCCTGAAGATTCCAGTGGAGACATGAAAATCACTGTGAAGAGTTAAACAATAACTTTAAAACTGAGTAACAATCATAAAAACTGTAAAATTATTACATTTGCATTGGTTGTTATTAAAAATAAGCTTTTCATCAACTACTTCTTCAATATTAATATCTTAAAAATCCACATATTCTCTACCAGGAGAGCAACAAACAAAACACGTTTTATACTTACTGGAGGTAATAATTAAAAACATAGTTGAAGTCCTTCTAGATATTAGCCATATTTCAGTCATGGTGAAGGTTCACTTGGATAAAAGAGATCAAGTAAACATAAAAAAGATCAAGTAAACAATGTCGGAATATAACTATTTGTTGCTCCTATCAAAGGCTTCTGGCATTCAGCTTTAAGCAGCAAAGTGTCGACAGTAAGAATGTCACCTGGTGTGTAAGAAGATGCTTTCCCAGGAACAAAGTGAGGCAAAAGCAGTTTGTCAAGTTCCTACATTCTCTTATACATACAGTGGTATGTGGTTTGTTGAGATGAAACAACACCTTCTTCTGGCATGATGCATTATAAACTAAAGTGAACATATTAACAGATAAGAAAAAGAAAAAAAATATTTGAAACTAACATGTCACATTTGGGACTATTTTGTAATTACAAGCTTCTGTTTACATTTTTAAAAGTAAAGTACCCGTATGTTTTAACAGGAAATTGCATGGAAATTCAAACCCCAAATTAGATACTTTGGACGTGGAAGACTTCTGTAAACAAAATAAGTGGTGTAAAAACACGTTGTGCAATATATTCATTCTCTCAAGGAGGAGGGAAAAAAAGACATTACAGCTACTATGAAGGTGTGGCCGTTATAAAACATTGCTTAGATTGACTGCAGACTGAACAGTGAGCCATAAACTGAATGACTAAAAGCAACACATTGTTTCTATTTCAACTGCTTTTTAACAATCCACCATCCCAAAACCACAGCACTCAAATACTTCCTTTTATCCGGCAATTAAACTTTTATCTCAGTCTGGTGCTGTACCCATTTAAATACCACTCGATGTTAACTGTAACTGGAAAACTGTTTGCTCAATAGCGCAGCAAAATATGGAAAAGGGAATTTGCATTTTGTTTCAACTCATTATTAAATAAATAATACATACTGAAGCGTTGATAAAGACGTTAAACATCATAGGTGTCATATGACAGCGCTGTTATGGGTGGTCCCATGAGACATTTTGGCTCTGGTGGATGATGGCTGAGAGCCAACATGGCCTGTAAACAACAACAGCAGCGTCAAAGTAAAGTTAACTGAATGTGATTGTCGGTGTGCAGTCTAGTTTAAATTAGAAGAGGTAACGCGTGGCGGTTTTTCAACAATGCTTCGAAAGTGCATATGGTATGTAACTCCAAACACAAAACAATCATAGGCTAGATTTGCTACCACACTTTCTTGGAGCTGTACGGGCTCTTGGCTAACTCTCTCTTAGCCGCGTTAGCCAAGTTAGCATGCTAACTTGCTAGTCTTGTCTACCTAAAGATAATTCCTTGAGTTGGGTTTATTTGGGTTCGTAGTGTGGGGTAAAGCGAAGTGTTGTTTGCATTTGAATTGAGGGGTTTGAACTTTGTCTAATTGCTTTCTGAAAATATTAAAAGCTAACTTTCTGACGTCGGTAAGCAAAGCTAAAGCTAGCTAAAGATGTCTGGTTGCGAAGCTTATGAGTTAAGGTTTTGCAGCCAAATATCCCTTAATAAAATCAACCAAGAGTGTATATTTGTTGGCTTATAAAGTATACAATCTTAATGTTTGAGGGGAAAAAATGCATTGGAGCTTATTTTTTTACTTGCATCATTTTCAGTTTTGTGACTTATTTCATCGCGCAGCGGTAATGCGCTTGTATAGCATTTAACAAATGTGAAATTGTGTTGATAAAGCGAACTGACACTGTGTTAGATAAATACATCTTTTTAGCACACGTGCTTAAAGATTCAATGCCACATCCTTCATTATTAGTCATCGTACAATATTACATCTTTTGATTTAGCTGTAGTTTTAGGACAGGACAATAAAGTATTTTAAGTGCTAAGATCATTATGAATATCGAGAATTGAGGCATCTGTAGCATTTCAAAAGCAGATACTTCGTGGTAATTTACACGAAAAACTGAAAATGTCTCATCCAAAATCTAAAAAAAAACAACAACGCGGTTTTAATAATTTACCGAAATTTTGGTATCGTTTATTTACACATGCATAAAATCGCTTTTGTTTCTAATATAATTTTATCATCAAAATAACAACCGTTATTAGGCCCATGCACATAAAAAATTATAATTCAGCTCCTTTTTTGAATAGTAAGTGTAACACGTTTTCAAGACAAAGGCACAACCAGTAGTATAAATATAAATCAAACCATTACATCAATAACAGCACTTGCAGCAGTGACTTTAACCTATGTATTCTTTATACATATGCTTGTTGTTTTGAAATTATTGTGCTCTCTCTGTTGTTTTCCATCAGTTTGAACATCATCAATTTAAAACAAAACAAAAAACAAAACAATCATACATGTTTTAGATAACCGCTACCTGTTGTCTCTGCTTTGCTAACGGCATCTTCTTGTGTCAACCTCAGATTGACATCCTGAAGACGGAACATCATTCTCTTCAGCGGGTAGCTTGTGAGCCATGTCCGCACCTCAACCTAACAGCTCAGCCTCCAACAGCCCAACCAACTTCATAGGTTCTCCTTTTTCAGTGATAAGTCCGTCTCTCAGCTCTCCGGTGGCATCACCCTCTCTGGGATTTGGACCCATCAGCAGCAGTCAGGTATCTGTTAGGTAGCTGTATGAGTAATTGTGCTCATCTATTTGGCTTCCTAACATGATTGTATTGCAAGAAGTTTCTCAATTGTTTTAGAGTGCCTCGAATGAGCTTTACCGTTTCTTAAAACCTCGGGTTACCTTTTCACCATCATTTTTCACTTGTACCCAAAACAGTTGGTTAAGTCGCTGGATCACAGTCTGTGCCAGTAGACTCTTATAAAATGTAGGAGATTATGATCCATATCACATCAAACTAAATATAAGCAGCCTCCAGTCAGTAGGTAATATTTTTGGCTTGTGAAACCAAATTTAGAGGAAGAAACTATTGCAAAATATGTAGAAGTTGGCATCAAATGTTCTCTTTTAAATAGCTCCTTATAGCATCCAAAAGAGTAGGGAGCAAACTAGGGATGCACTGATCCACCCTTATTACTCCTGATACAGATACACGAGGTTTAGTATCGGCCAATACCGATGTGACACAGAAAAACATAGCTGAATTGACTTAAAATGTTTTTGTTTTAAAGCACAAACATATTTATAATTTAAATTCAAAATTGGACATAAATATATTCAATAATTTGATCATTTATTTGATAACTGCACCAACACAGCACACATTAATACATAAGTAACTTCACAAGCTTGGTAAAACATAAAAACAATACGACTTCATTTTGTTCAGTCAGCGGAATTAGGAGTATAACAGTCAATGTAAAATAAATGGTAAAGAAACTGAAATTGACACAAACAATAGGATTAAGTATCTTGGCTAAACATGTAAAAAAATAAACAGCATTGAACCTTCTTTCAAATGGCTGAGAAAGTGCAATTAGGAATTCTAAATATAATGCTAAATAAATAAATTAAGCCTTAGGATTAGATGGAATAGATCTGCTCTTATAGATTGAGAACATTGTCATTGAGTATTAGTGTTTCTTCATAGTGTGATGCATTGTTGGAATGTTTTTCCTTTTTTTCCTTTTATTTGGCTTTTAACCAATGGAATTATTGTACGTCCAGATTTCGTCTTCAGCACCAATATCAGGGATGCATTCAGTCAGCAGCTCAGAAGATGTTAAGCCTCCATTTGGCCTGAGGCCCATGCAAGCTCACAGCCCTGGAATAATGATGTCTCAGAAACGACTGTGTGTGATCTGTGGCGACCGCTCTTCTGGTGAGTAGACCGTTGAAAGGCAGCGCTAGTTTTCTGTGTATTACTGATTAAAATGATCCAAAATGTTCCTAAATCTCTTGCCTTTCCTCCCTCGTTTTGTTTGATCGTCTTAAGTTTCCATTCACCTGTTTAATCTTCAGGCAAACACTACGGCGTGTACAGCTGTGAGGGGTGCAAAGGTTTCTTTAAACGAACTGTGCGCAAAGACCTGAGCTACACCTGCAGGGATAACAAGGAGTGCCTGGTGGACAAACGCCAGCGCAACCGCTGCCAGTACTGCCGCTACCAGAAGTGCCTGGCCATGGGTATGAAGAGAGAAGGTACGCAAGGAGAAGTGTCAAATATAACATCCACTAGTTGTTGTTTTTTCTTTTTTTGTAGTGTGATGAACTATGGCTGTTATTAGAGTTATTCAAATAGTCAAAGTAGTTTTGGATTGGCATCATACTTTTAGAGAGAGTGGATGTTGGCTTGGACAGAGATAGATTTATTGGGCCTGGGGTAAGAAAAACAATCAAACAAAAAAAAAAAAAAAACTAACGCCTCTTTGTCTCTTCCCTCCACTTTCTCCAATTCTACCCTTTCCCCGTCTGTCAATAGCGGTAAATCCTATAAAGTGGAAAAACAAGGATGGAAAAGATGAGGGATGGATGAGTATGTTGTCTAAATTTCAGAGATTCTGTATCTTAAGTCTACCTCAACATATATCACAGAAGAAAATGCTAAGCAGTAGAGGTGTGCCGATCGATCGGTCACCGATCATAATCGGCCGATTTCCGTGAAATCGGTGATGATCGGCGATCATTGGTTCTGTTACCGATACCGATCACCTGCATCTCATTTCCCAGCCTGTCTGTCCAGCTGTTCTCGTCTTTCCTTCACTCTGCGCAAACGCGCAGCAACAAATCCTAAGCGATGTGTAACTATAACGCACTGAGTGAATGAGGACGTTTGCGTGTTGCGGCGGAAAATAGAAGCAGGTCAA
>CAEGAF010141594.1:0-19327 GCA_903067075.1 Micropoecilia bifurca | reverse complement strand
AAGTAAAGTACAGATACACGAAAATTGTACTTAAGTACAGTAACGAAGTACTTGTACTTCGTTACTTCCCACCACTGCATGCAGCACAGCAGAAAGATTCAAAAGCAGCACTTTAAACAATCACCTCAGCTTTTACTTGACAAGATGATACTGAAATAACAAATTCCATAAAAAATTACGGTCTGGTTTTTAATATCAGTTTTGCTAAAAATGTTCCTTTAATACTGTAGCTAACAGCTGCCATAGTTATTGGCTACTTAAGCAACGGCTCACACGCAGTCAGTATTTTGTCGAGTTGTGACTGAGTGAAAAGCCAAAGCTAATATAGACGTGGAAATGTTTGGCTTTTAATGAAACTGATCAATGAGCTTCAGCCTGTTCTGTATCTGCAAAATCCAACAGAGAGCATTTGTCCTGTTTGCACTGACAGCAGAGCACAGAGACGCCCCTCATGACTGACGGGGCCCCTTTCTCTGATGGTTAATACGATCACAAATCCGTATAAGCTTCAGTGCCTTTCACACTTTGCTGCAAAGTGCCGGTTTTCTCTCTCTCTCTCTCTGTGGGAAGTTTTCCCCCAGCATCTGAGTTCTCACGTGAAAACTGGGTGAATCTGATGAGGCTCGTTGGACCGGAAGCGGACCTCGTGCAAACAGTGTCGTCCACAGAAGGGAGGGACACAAAACAACAACAAAAAAAAACAACGCTGCACAAGCTGAAATGCAGCCAAGTTATTCATATCACTTAGATCAGATCACAGTTTGATATGTGGAGCCACAAGATTCAAAGTATTTTTAATCAGATTTATTGGGATAAATTATGTGAAGCGAAAAACAACAACAAAAAAATGTGACGTGTGTATAAATTCAGCCCCAAGTGAGTCAGTACTTTTCAGAAACCACAATCGGCCTGATTAATCAACTCCATTTGGGAAGTTAAAATATCCCACAGGATGATGCAGCCAACACAAAGTCTCACAATGTAGATGGTTTCCTCTCCTGGGATTTTTGCAGGACAAAATGTTTGATTTTGGTCTCACAGTGCAAACCGACAGCACCTTTCTTCATGCCATTAGAGGACATTTGGGATGCAACAATAGATGAAACATGCAACTGGTCTTATCCATTACATGACTCTACGCACTGAGTTGCATTATTCATTCCAGGAAAATCCTATACAGCACAGAAAAGGATCAACAGCACTTTTGCAATGCATCGCATAAAAGAGTGGCGAAAATCATTGTGCAGATTCAGAACCACACCTACTAAAAGTTGTCCTTTTATCACATCTTTTGAAGTCTGAACAGCTGAGGGTCAAATTCTCCGATTCCACAAACATTTTCTATTATCTGATTCACAATCCTGCACAGCCACCATCCAGTCTGTGTAGAGGATCACACATATTTCACACAAGAAAACTCTCTCTCTCACACACACACACACACACACACAAACACACACACAAAAACACACTCCCCTCCTGCTGCTATCAGACCAGCTAAATGTCTTCTTTCATCCCTACACCTGCAGGCGCCCTCTTTGTCTCCTTCATCTTCTCCCTAAGCACGTCGGGAGCCAGCCAGTTTACGGGACCCTACCTGTGGTGAAGCCCCTCTTTCATACCTGCGAGTCCTGCTGTTTTTAAAGAGCCGCTTGTTTCCGCTGGTTTATGCTTAATCAGGCGGATGGGGCCCGTGATTAAGGGTTAAGTCTAACCCTAACACGCCACAACGCTCTTTCATCTTCTTCCACGGTGTGCAATTTGGGGGGGGGAACGCAGCGACAGGTCTTATCGGTAAAGTTTGCGAACCGCTTGTTTTTGGACCACCGTGCAGCTCACAACCGAATACAATCTGGCGCTATGGTTTCATTTCATTTTTTTCCTCCTAAATGACTAACGCAGGTAAGCTCCACACCAGTCGGGCCCCCCGGTCTCTCACCAGATCGCTATGCGCTCCTTCGGGTACTCCAGCCGCTCCACGCAGCCCAGGTATTGCGGCAGGCTGTGCGCCGCGTTCCGAGCCAGGATCGCGATCATGACCTTCGGCGGCAGCACCGGGGACTCGGGCTTCACCTGCTCCTGCACCAGCGTCAGCATTTCGGACGCGGCGCCGGCCGCCAGGGCGGCCAGCGCGACCCACAGCTCAGCGACACCCGCTGCTCCGACCGCCCGCATCTTTACTCCAGGATTCAGCCGCCGCGAGTCAAGCCGGAGTCGTTCAGACTGAGAGGGAGGGGAAGAGGAGTGAGAGACCCGTGGAAAGGTGGGACGGAGTCAGAGAGGAGGTCCAAACCTCTGTTCGCCGTCCTACGGTCAGTGGCGGCTCTTGTTTGGATCCCACCCGAGGAAAAAGCCCCCCATGTACAGTAAAGCCCACTGTGTGTGTGATAGATCTGATTTTAGTGTTGAGGGTGAAACATTTAGGCATTACTCAATGTTAAAGTTGAGTTAAAGGCCAGAAAAAATGTTCATGTCATTGGAAAGTTACATTTAAAAACGTTTTCCAATCAGTCAAGAAGTTTGTTTGTGGTATTCCATGCATGGAATGATTTTATTTTATTTTATATTTAATGTCATGTTGAAAATCAGTAAGCTTCGTCAAAATGTCTCCATTTCAACAACTTTTTTTTTTATTGGTTGCTTGCTTTGTGACTTTCGTGTTGGTAGGCCTCCTTGCTGTCACCCTATAATGTTCAGTTCAAGAGAAAGGAATGTTTCTTAAGTTAAATATCACTTTTAGTGTAAATCTGCCACTGGTATAAATAATTTGGGGGCTCAAATATAAAAGGATTTTATTATTTCTGCTGGGGAAAATTTTTTTATTTATTGCCAAAGTTTTGAATCCCTTCTTTGTTCATGGCTGTACTTAATGCTCCCTTGAGATTTATGAATTGCTTGAGGTGATCCCTCACACGAATGACCCGTGGATGCTTCACTGTCATCTTGATGAAGCAGTTAAGGTGGGACCCTTCTCCAAACAATCATTTTTCTCCTATATCCTCCAAACAGTGGGAACAACCTGGGAGTGTCCTGTCCAGTCCTGGTGCTACTTCCAGAATCTTAATCTGTCTTGGTGTTTTTCTTGAAGATGTGGCTGCATTGTGCTGCTGCTTGTTGACACCAACCCAGCCTTTAAAAATCTCTCCCTCACCTCCAGAAGGAGTCACACCTGCTACCATTCCTGAGCTCTGCACTGGTGGCTGCTTGGTGTCACAAATCAACGATATTTAGGCAACAGTCTTAGCAATTATCCAGATTCAGATTCACCTCCTGAAATCATCTGTTCTTCTTCTTCAAAGTTTCTTCTCAGCTAATCGTTAGATGATATAAATCAAGCTTTGTGCCAGGATGTAGACATAGTGCAAATGAGGATTTTATGATTAAAGCAATTTGAATTAACTTGACATTATTTGAATTTCATCGGACTGTTCTTTGTAGGATGCTAGATACAAATTACCACTATAAAAACTAAAGCCACAAAACTGGTGAAACAACAACAACAAAATAAACAACTAGGACTTGGAAATTCCTCTTTCAATTGGAGGCCTGTACAGGATGTTTTTCTTGGACAATCTTACAACATGTTGCTTGGTCATTAAGGGTTTTTATTGGTTTCTTTTCCTGTTTTTTTTCTGTAAAGCATATCCTTTGTCCTGTTTTCACTAATTGTCCTTTTACTCATCCGGAGTACTTCTTTCCATCTCCACACCCTGACTTTGTTGAGCATTTTCAATGTTGCATAAGTGGAGAGTATGAAATCATCGCGATGACAGGCAATATTCGACTGCACCTCGTTTTAATTCCTCACAGCAACACAAGATGGGCAGAAACATTTCCAACCACAGCTTACTTCTTCATATTTGCTTCCAGGGATCTACATGTCCATGTGAGCTTTCGAAGCTATTTCATAATATATTGGCGTTATGATTTTTTTTAATAATAAATACAAATAATTAAATAACCCAATAAAAAAATAAAGTCCAACTAACATCACAATAAAACAGAAACATCTCAGACATTTCACAAAAAAAAAAATTCTGAAATTCACTTTTCCACCTATGGGTGGAGTTTTCTAACCCCAAACTTGGATCTCCTGCTCCAGAAATTGGCATCTATGCTCAACATATTACTATAATATTAAAGTGTTCCCTCTTATAGGATTACTGCTGCCTTCCAGCAACCTCTTTTAATTATAGGAGCCTAACAACGGGCCCAGACAGACGGGCAAAGCTAGCTTACTTGAGCTGCTGTCTTGACTTCATTGTGTTTATTTAAGTTGGGCTCTCTGCCACTCTGTAATGTTTTCCCTTCCCTGGGGTAATGACAGCATTCTGCCATGTCTTTGGATGCCCTTAGTGAGGGTAATCTCTCAGCTCCCCCTAGTGCCTCCCCGAAGATATTAGCAGTGTGGTGCACAGAAACGTCGAGGAAATGACCAAAACATGCCGTCTCAGTCCTGCAGCACCTGCACCAAGAGTGTTCTAACAACTCTGAGCTTTAAATGTTTGACACGCGCAGGTTTTGTTTATTCCTTCAAGTGGCTGTGGTAAACGCAGAACATCTGGCTGAGCAGCTGGGACTGGTGGAAGCTGTCCATGCTGTGACTTGCTCCGGTGGATGTTAACAGAGCGAACGTCTTTGGCTGAAGCTCTGGTCAAACAGAACAGAGAGTGTTCAGTTTTTCATCAACAGGTAAGCGCATCTGAATGAAAACCCAAAACAAGATTTCCTCCCTGTTTTTTTTTTTTTTTTCCCAACTCATGTTAGTCATTTTATTTTGCGCTCTGTGTAAAAACAGCCTCGCCCTCCTGGCCCAGGGTCAGGCCTCTGCAGCGAGGCTGGGTTTTTCATTTTTCAGATGATTCAAACTCCCTGTTCTGTCATAGCGGAACATCTGCTTTGTAATTTTGGTCGTGTTCTTGACACGTAGCCATTTGTCTTCCTAAGAGCTGATCTGCGGCAGACAGACACAGCAGAGCTCTCTCGTTTGTTTCGGCCATGTTTGGGATAAATGTATGTTTCAAGAGGTGCCAAGTTTTTGTGCTCGGTAAACTGTGGTTTCAGAGACGGCCGGGCTTAAATCACCAAGCTCTTTCTCCACTGTGGCTTCTAATAGTAGGGTAAATCCCTTATGAATAAGGTCAGGAAATGCAAAAAATGTGTCACTGGGAAAAAAAAAAATAAATGGAGAAATGTGTATTCCAGTTTGTGTATAAGAAGCTTAGAGCTGTGGATATTTTCGATAAAAACAATTCCTTGAAAGATTAACAACCAACCACATTTTCAGAGTATTTGATTAGGATTTTAGATGATACACCATTGAAAAGTAAAATATCATTATGAGGAAGGACAATTACAAAATGTTTTTAGTTTTAACCCTAGCCCCCGTTACTCTGATACACTAAAATAAAAATTCAGTGCAACTAATTACCTTCAGAAAGCATCAGTTAGCAGAAAAATCCAATAATAAACAGTAAAAAAAAAGGAAGCGAAAAGAAAAGACAAAGGAACCAGATGAAGTAATCAGAAAACATGTGGTATGAAGAGTCAGCAGACTAGAAACAACTGGGAGAAGACTTTCAGAGTTCTGAATCTAAATGCAGTAAAAACACCACACCACCTAGAAACTACACACAAAGAAATGGACTTATATGGCAACATCTTGCTAACAACAATGAACACAGAGAAAAAGTCCAAACATTGCAGGCTGGAAACACTGCAAGAGCAAGAGAGTGCTAACCAGGAAAGCTGCCAAAAGGACCATTGGTAACTCTGGAGGGTCTGCAGAGATCCTCTGCTCATGTGGAACAAAAAGTTAGTTATGCATTTCACAAATTTAGCTAATATAGAAGTGTGTCAAGCCACTGATTGGAATAAAGCCTTCAGGTGCTCTGGCGTTTGCCACAAGCCATGTAGGGAAGGTCAGTAAAGATGTGGAAGAGGTTTTCTTTGGTCAGATGATGCTAAAATGTAACTTTTGACACATATGTGTGAGGGATTTACCTCCTCCCTAACAGGTGCTGTTTTTTTGTACTTTATATGTTCTAATTTATTTGGGTAAATGTATTGTGTTTTGGGAAGAAATTTGATTTATTTACTTGTTTTAATCATCTTACACCTGGTCACCTGGTCATGTGTTGCCATGGAAGCGCTCCCATGAGCATTGCTGACAAGGACCTGGTGTTTTCAATCAGCCTCATTGGGAAAATCCATTGCCTGAGGGGGAGGAGAGATGTATTTTTGATTTTGTTTGGATCCAGATTGCTTTTGTTTCTAGTTTTGTTTGAGTTAATTGCAACTGTGTAGACATTTTTTTTTAGGAATAGTTTAGTACAAGAGTTTGTACTGAACAAGGTGGTTCAGATGAGAGAGAGATTCTCCCTCTTCATGTTTTGACCAACATGTTATGCTGTAAACTGAACTGAAATGTGTGAAACTGAAGATAAAAGAAAAAATATTAAGAGCTCTAAAAACTCCTGGTTCCAGTCTGGTTTCTTTTTAATCACAAACTAACAATATGCAACACAAATGAAGCACGACAAAAATATGTTGCAACTGGAAGCCACACTAAATATTCTATCCCCATAGTGAAATAACGTCATTCCCCCTTAGACTCCACTCCTCCAGCATGCAATCGTTTCTCAATAACCGAGGCAACAGACTCTGTACGGAGCGAAGTGCAAAACAAGGGGCTGTTTGTTGCCAGGCTAATGCCACACTTTGCATTCATTTATTTATGAACAAAAAATGCAAACCATAAATCATTTCCCTTTCACATCACAATTATCCATCTCAGGTTGATGCCCCTACAGGCTAGTAATAGACAACGCAGGCAGACCTCTGAGGGCACCGTTGGACCAGCAGGTGGTGCTCTTGTGTTTTGTCCCTGTTGCCTCCCCTGATGTGTGTGTGTGGGTGCACACACAAACACAAACACAAACACAAACAACAATTCTTCAGAAGAAGCAGATTTCCCATGTGTTGTGTAAGAAAGCTCCTGCTCCTGACACAGAGTCCCCTCAGACAACTACAACTCCAGACTGTGACTTCTTACTCAGCTCGCGTAAACTTGACAGGCTGCTGAGAAACAAAAGTGCACGAGCATCCGTCACTCAGGCAGTCAGGCTTTTTACTGCCAGTGTTTTCAGTCCTGTCGGTCCCTCAGCGGAACAATGCAGGGGATTCCGGCACGGATACATTCAACAATTAGCTTCCTGCATTTCATGTAGGTCACTTATTGTGGGTGATGAGCAACATGAATCTAAATGTATATAATCCCCCCTCCTCCTCTTAAGAGCTGCTCTGCGAATATAATCCAGAATATGGATCTGCTGCATAAATGGGAGGAGGAAGAAAGAGCAGAGTCTGCTGACGTACGGGAATAATGTAAAAGGATGGGAGGTAATATTTCACAAGACAAGCAAGGGGGGAAATGGAGCTGGTTGTGCAGCCAGGTGGGTTTAGAGCCAGTGTAGGTATTCCAAAGCGGGTATCAGGGAGCCAGGAACTGCTGTGGAGAGCTGAGACACTGAGCAAAAGGCCTGCAGGGCATCCAGGCAGGAAGCCAGCCAGTGCCTCTCACAGTTGACTCATAATGTCTACGTGGGCAAAGTCTGCCTGCACACACACACACACACACACACACATATGGACGCAAATTTGCCGTGCTCCTAATTTGGAAAAAAGGCAATATCTATGGTTTCCATTTATTTTCAAGCACAATAAAATCAGATTTTGACAGGTTATACTTGTAAAGATTGAGTCAAAACTACTTAAACGAACTGTACTTTTTATGGTGATGATACATCTGGACAAAACTACTTATTCTGAATGTTTTCTGTCACTTTGTAAGTAGAAAAAAAAATCAAATGAGAGCAAAAGCTAAATTCTGTAAAAAACAAAAACAACAGCCAGCCAAGTTAAAGGCTGCTACCATGCAGTGATTGGTTTTCTTTGCCAAAGAAAGCTCACTACTTCTGTTTCCTCTTAATTCACACACAGACCTGCTGGAGGCCATAGCTGCTGTTCTAGTCCGATGACATCACACAGTGTCTATCCACCGCCTTGTTTTGTCACGTTGTTTCAATAGGAAAGATGTGAGATCCCCGTTTGGGATGCTGGTCTAAAGTGTTTTTGTAATGTTTTATCTGGCCTATCAAAGGGTTTCCAGAACACCGTGTAATTGTACGTTTAAACATAATAACCTGAAATTAGCTGTGAATTGAATGTTCTCGCGTATTCCACTCACAGGTACAGAAATGCACTCAAACTATAGGAACGCGTTGGGAAAATTCAGTGGACGAGAATTACAATGGCCGACTGCCAGAAAGCCGGTGCGGATGCCGCCCGCTGACCACAGCTCCACCATATGAAGACCATCATTTCATAAATCTGAACACGAAGCTCCGACCATCTGGCCAGGATTCAGCTGTGAAGTTTGACAAGGGTTGAACAACCGTGATTAAATTGGCTTGGAAAGGAGTGTGTGCTGTCATCCCACAAGAAACCCAATATGAAACTGTATGAAATCGAATAACAGGCTGATAAAACTTTGCTCGTCGAACATGTTCCTACTGGTGCTGTTCAAAACACTCCAGTTACACTGATTCTTAGCCATTTTCACACAAATATTCCAGAAACCGTAGCCCCCTAAAACACATAGCAGCCAAGAACATGTTGTTCCTCTTCGAATGCTCTCCGCTCACACATACATTGCAGTCACAGAGCAGGGAGCAGAAAGCTTTTCTTTTCTTTTTTATTGGTACTTGCGTCAGGGTGGAAAGAACATTTTCTTGCCCATATTCCTGTCTGAGGTTAAAGGTCAACATCCATCTCTTCCTTTCTCTTTCCCTGCCTCATTCCCTCTCCTCCGAACACCTCCTCTTAATTTCTCGCTCCCCTTCAGCACTTTTCTATTTCTCTGTGTGGGAGATCACAACTGCCAGCGCCGGCCCACGAAAGGACCCCTGTCTCTTTTTCTGATTCGCTCGCTGGTTGCTGATCGTAACCCCGAAATGCCCCTGCCAGTGAGTCATGCGAGGTAAAGAGTTTGTGTGCATCGTGTGTCGCACAGAGGCAGCAGGGAAGCAGCTATTACAGAAACACACGCCAAGCTTTTTTAACTCGCTGAAAGCGTTGAGGGCTCCAGTCCCACTGGGAGCGTGTTGGGCTAAACATCAGAGCGGATATCGATTCAGAACTTCAATGTTTTAGAGTACTACATCATGTGGTTATTTATATATCTATGTATGTATAAAAAAGGCTCAATTGACGACAGAACTATAAACAGAAATCACTTCTTCTTTATGAAAGCGTTTACAATTCAACATTTTAACAAGACGCACTTGTTTAACGTTGCAGAATCAAATTCAATTGATTAGTTAATGCTGGGCATCCTTACAGGAGTCAGAGTGAGAAATTTACAATCAATGTTTTTGTCATTAAAACTGAATAGCACAATGGGAGGCTGGACATTAAAACAGAAATCCAACCAGACAACTGGGAAGTCAAATTAACAGACTTTAAATGTAAGGTTACAACTTGGTATGAAAAAAAAAATCATCCCTAAACTAATCAAACATTTGTTTGAGAAACTGCAGAAATTGGGTCTTATATGTTCAGACTTTGATCAAACTCAAAAATAGTATAACATTGGATGAATGTTTTTGGTGCACTACATTATGAAGCCAAAAGTGGCAATGCTCAGGCAAATGCCTAAAGTATTTGCAGGGTCAGACAGGGAATCCTTGCTGTGATTTTATCTTCATAACATTGTTTTTAACTTTAAAATACATCTTTAAATAGGTTATTTAACAGAAACCAACCAAGTTGTTAAAAAAGTTGGTTGGTTTCTGTTGTTATATATTTGATTTTCCAGAGTTAAGTGATTGTTTTAGATTGTTCTTGGAAAAACTAATCACTCACGGCTGCTCAGTGAACCCGTTGATATCTTACAGCAGACAGCCGCTCCTCTCTCTTGCAAGTACTGCATAACCTGACAGTACCTGACAGTACCCCCCTGCTTTCAATACTTAAAAGACCATTTGGATTTTAATTAAGGTGCAACATTTTGTCTCCCTAGATATAAGGAGAAAAACAAACTAAACACTGCCTTATCCAGCCTTGATTTCAGCTGCAGTTCAGGTTTCTGCTGGTGGTGTAATGCTGTGGACTGGAGGATATTTACTTTCGGGCCTCTTTGCACGAACCGAGCAACATTTAAACACCACATGCTACCACAGTGTTGCTGCTGACCACGTCCGCCTCTGACCATCATGCCCATCTGTACCTACTGGGATGCAGTGTCTACATTTCACCAGCAGGGGGTATTACACAGCCTTGCAGCTTTAACGCATTCCTTTTCACGTCACACGTCTGGAAAAGTGACTTCACACTTTTTAGTTCGCTGTAGGTAGGAAAAAAAAATATGATTAAAGACACCATTCAGAGCGCCTACATTTTTAAAATCTTTAATAGAAAAAAACGTATTCAAAAATAATACAACAGGACGTATCCAATAAAGATTGTTAAAAATAATAAAAAAAAATAAACAGATCTGTGTTTCAACGACAACCACAAATTCTCCCTTTAAGTTCTTCAAAATTGTTGCCGCTGCAATGTTCATGAAGGGGTGTGAAAGTGTGTGAATACTGACTGGATCAGAAATAAGCTCTATGGGTACCTCCGATATATTCACAAGATAATCTGCTGGTGAAACAAATACGATATTGTAGTGTGTATATGTGTGTGTGTGTGTGTGTGTATAAGAACAGCCGTTTTCCACACTGAAATAAGGCAAATGCATTTCTCTTTGTTAAAATAAACAACTCTTTCGTGTGTTTTTGTGTGTGTGAGAGGATTCGTATAAAGGATGAGTGATTGCGCTGAGACACAGACTAAATTTTAGAGCTTCATTTTGTCGACGATAATGACATACTATGGTGGACGTCAGGAACAAAAACGGCTGGAAACAAACATTTAAAAAAAAAAGGATAAATTTATCTGAATAAGTGGCTCTGGCATAGAATGAAAACAAAAAAACCCAAAACAAAAATAAAACAGGTCCTTGACTTAAAAAGGAAGGAGGAGTTTAGGAGATTCTAAACTACCAGCTCCCTCCATACTCTTTCATATTAAAATATCCCATATTTCTCCCTCTAGCATCTCCCACCCTCACCCTTTCAGTCCGTCCTGGACAAGGCGAGCCCGACTGAAGGTAGTCAGGCTATAAAGTTCAGCAAAGATCCACCACCTTCTCTCTTGGGCTTCATTTTCTCTACTCCGTGTGTTTTTTCCAGTCCTCAACACACCACACCGACGACGACTCGAATCTTCCACGCATATCCACACCCAGGAGTCCCGACAGCGAGGGTTTATACATTTTAGGGTCAGGCCACAGAGGAGGACACGGACAGATAAGGACGGACAGGTGAAGGAAATATCTGCTTGACCCGACAGGTCCGACGACAATCTCTCCGTCGTCTCTCCCTCAGCCTGAAGGGATACGAGGTGCCGAGTGCCGTAGTCCGTGACGAAGCTTGTCTTTGTCCCATTCTCTTTTGTTTTGCACTTAAAAGTATCACTGCCATACGCTCAGAAAACTCGCCCCCCATCCCACAACAATAGTGTCCCGTCACACTGTAAAACACTGATTAAACTTTCTCTTTCAGGCACACATAAACACACACTACCGGTTTCACACACACACACACTCGACGAGGCTGTCCATGGAAAAGGGGACAGGGGGAGGGGGTCGAGTCCATGGGGGCCAGTGTGCTATGTCCCGTCTTCCTCCTCCTCCTCTGAACAGTAGTCTCGCCCCTGAAAACACAGCCAAGCAGATGAAATAGAGGGTGAATACCCAGAGTTTAATGACTCTGAACGCTCTGCACCTGTTACTTCAGTCGCATTCAAATAAACATCTATCGCCGGAGCAGGAGATGCTGGATGAGACGGCGAAGTGCTGACAGGTGGCTTGTTCTGCTGTTTGGTTCCTTTCATGAAGGTGAGGAGCTGGCGGCTGCGCTGCTCTCTTCAAAGCTCCACCCGACAGCCTCGTCTCTCTCTTCCCTAACGGCGCCGGGTTTCAGGTCGGAGGCTGCTGCGTCATAAACAAAGCCTCTGCCTGCAAGACTTTCACGGCACAATTTCTGTCCAAGGTTTTCTGTCCAACGTAAAAAATAAAACCTGTCCCTTTGCCGTTTCTGGCAAACTGATGTGGCGTTTGGGTCACCTAATTGTGAACAGATGATTTTAATTTCAACTCCCTACGACATTTGGGAACGTCAGGGATTTCTCCACCACCTGACCCCCCGATGTCCCCGATAAAATGTAGTGATCACTGCAGTTAAAACTGTTTATTTGCATGCTTTCCAATTTGAATCCCATTCTTTTGCATAAGAACAACCTGCTTAGGTTAACATAAAGTCAAATGAGTAAAATAAAAAAAAAAAAGCAAAACAACTCAGAATTGAGTTGCTTTTAATTGTTATCCTCAGGTGTAGTTAACTGGTTCTAGTTGTGGGTACCATGCGAATAACACCAAAGAATCTTCTAAAGAACACTTAACAATAACGAGAAAAATGTCTCCACAGTATGATAATTTTAATTCCCACATTCCCCAAACGTACTCCATATAGGTGAAAAAAACCCTACATTTTGGTTTAATCTAACCAGAAAACCCTCTTAAGCGCATTTGTCTTTGCTTTCTTTTTCACACTTCTTCCATAAAAGCCAGAGCTTTGAACCGTATGACCAATCACTGTCCTGTCAGCAGATTGAATTGCACATAAGTGACGTGCTGCTTTATTTAGAGGCATTGAAGTAAAGAATAATGGTTAGAAATGTACATTTTCATTTGTAAAATGTTTTAAAAGCCACGTAGTATTTCCTGCTTCATCATAAATATGCACTTTGTGTTTGGCTGATAAAAAAAGGATAAAGTATCAAAATATGCTGGATGCATGGTTATATTTTGACGTGTCGAAAGCTCAGAGGGTGCACAGGTTCATCCGCCACTGTTGGAGCAACATTATGACTTAGAATTAGATATGATCTTCCAAATAATTAACACAAATTATCATCATCCAATATTACTTTATTTTACACTTTTCTATTTAAATTGCACGCGCAGCACATTAGCCGATTTGGAAATGCCGCAAAGGCTTATGGGATTTCAGGCTCGACGTGACAACTCAGATGTGATCTGTGAGCTGAAAGTCAAAAATAAAAAGCAGCTCAGCAGGCTGCCTGCAGGTTTGCCCTGGTGCTTCTCACCTAATGTTGCTACAGTCTCAAATAACAGGAACCAGCTAAAATGTGGTCTATTGTTGCCAGGCTGGCGCTTTTGTCTTCTGGTAAACACACCAGCTGAGACAATGATCTTACTGTGGTGACGTAAAGCAGAGTCTAAAGTATTAAGATTACCCATGGCTACATTCGTCTGTGCTGTTAGTCAAGAGTTCCTAGATTGTTTTATTTGATCTTGATTTGTCGGCGATAAGATGAGATGTTTTTGGATTCCTTCCAGACACAGCTGACACTCAGCCAATCGTTGTATGGCAACGAGTAGATTGTTGGGACGCCATCGACTGATGGCCACTTGTACTTGCCACAATAAATGACAAAATATCCTCCTTGTGATCAAAGATCAACCTTGAGGGGTTTTTATATTGATAAATGTGGCTGGCTCCATATTATCTATTAAAGCTGCCCGATTTATCAAATCACATCGCAAATATTTATGTGTGAAAAAACTAAATTACAGTGTGTAGGCCATAATGCTTCAAATATCATTCATTCAGACGTAGCATTTAAATGTCTTTGCTTTAAAGAATGGCGTAGAAAACAGCATATCATAGTTTTGGTCACATCAGTGGTTGGATCTTTGGCAAAGTTTCTAGGTTTTATAAACCTGTACAGAAACACAGACTGGAAAGAAGCATCTCATTTTGTGCAGACGAGTCTCACATTGGGTGGTGACTCATATTGCGTTAAAGCCCCGTCTTCGCTGAGAAAGTAACTACTTAAGTGGGGACTTTAAACTTTGCAGAACTTTTTCATAATGCAAGAAAGTGAAGCAAAAAGAAAAGAAAAAAAAGCCTTATTGCATAATAAGGTATGCTTCAAGGTCTTTGTGAAGCGGAGGAGAACTGCTGAGTCGATCAGTTAGTCTTTGTAGGGGAAGAGCTGCATTTGCACAAAATAAATGTTTAAATTTTGAAACCAGATTTTATATACACTGTATTAAAAACCATAACCTTTTCCCTCACTGTCAAAGTTAATGTCTCCTATTTTGGGTCATCCACGGATACCTTTTACTACTACAGAGTTGCTATTTTACTACCATCCAAATTCACAACTTCATGGAAAAAAAAACTCAAGATATCTGGAAGAGATGGGAATTATCTGAGTTTTGTTTGTCTGTGGGGACAATTTCCAGATAAAGAGTCCATGTTTGTTTGCTCAAACAATTAGCATGAACGGCATGTGAACGTCCAGCCATCGTAGAAACGATGAAAGAAGTCAGTTTTGGAGCGAAATGGGCATTTAGCAAATAAATTAAAACAATGCTAGTAATTCTGATCCAAAACGTTTATTCAGACAGTGAGGAGAAAAAAAAGGTTGTGTCTCTGTTTAATAGTGTATGTAAACATCTGGTTTCAACTGTAGAGAAGAATGAAACGTGGAACCTTTGAGACGTGTTCACAACCTTTACCGTCTGACGATGTGATTCTCGTCTCTCAAGAAATGATGTGAATCTCTTTATATTTGGCTGCAAGCATAAAAGTGATTCAAAACAGGGAATAAAAATAAAAATGAGTCATTACTTGTTTCACCGCGTGTGACCGTGTCATTCAAGTAGCGGGCAAAAAAGAACAAGTGTTCATAAATTGCAGTGATTACCTTTCCTTCTGCTTCAGCTCGTACCAAGAACGACAATGTGGACTAATAAACGTCTTCGTTTCTTTATAATTTTGTCCCATTTAATTTCGAGACCCAGCTGTGACTTTTTGAACTATGTTAAATGTATTTTTGCTTCCATCAAACCAACCATTAATGAAGACACACACACACACACACACACACACACACACACACACACACACACACACACACACACACACACACACACACACCTCACCTTTTCAATTTTCTCATCCAGCATCCTGAAAAATTCCTGCTGGCTCTCTGACGTGTGAATGCTGAGGGAGATGGAGAAAGGGAGGGAGAGGAAGTCGGAGGATGGAGATGAGGAGGAGGCAACAAATACATCATGAGAATTTTCCATTACACACCTCCCTAACCCGCCCCCCCACAGAGAACAAACACAGATGAACACTCTGCAGTGTGAGAAATTGTCTGTTTAGGAGTCCACAAATGATTTTAAATAATAATTCAATAAAAAAATATATATCAAAACGATCCTTGAAAGGAGAAAGAGTGCAACACGTAGCTGCCATTATTCAAACGGAGCCTGAGGTGGACGGCCAAGCCGCTGTACAAAAGCCAGATGCTTCGGATTGTTTACATATAGGAGTCACACTGTGAAGGAGGTGACAGTTCAATAAAAGGGTCAGCGCAGCCCAGTAATGAACCAATGAATGCGCTCAGCTTCTGTCAACAACTTCAGCTACTCTTGCGTCTTAAAACTGGCAAAAGATGTAAACTATTCCAAACATCTCGGCCTGAAATGTTCTCATAGAGGGAGAGAAATTTCATTAAGCTAAAATATTGACAACATTAAAATGCCTACAACTATTTGACCTAATTTAATTAAAACATGGGATCATTGTGACATTGTTGCATTTGACAAGATTCACGTTATCCCATACTTTCCCAAACTCCAAGGTACAAAAGTTAACCTTTATTTTTAACTTTGTAGTATGTATTTCTACAATCAGCAGCGGTTCAGAAGGAAGAACTAAGGATACGGATGTGTGTACCAATGCATGCGTGTATGTAGGTTAGCGTACATAGAGGTTTGCATTAATGTATGTACGGATGGACAGATAGATAATAGACAAAGATTAGAGGCTGAGTGGACAGATTCAATTTCAAAACAATGTAATAAGACGTGAAGTCTAAAAATGTATGCAGACATACTGTATTATCCTTTCCACAAAAATTTTTTGTAAAAAAAAAAAAAAATCTTTCACTGAAAACACCCAATTACTTTATAGTATCATGATATTGCATGAGTGAACTATCCTTTTAACAAAGTTGTCTGAATGCTGCTTACACTCCACAGGCCCCTCAGAAGAATAATAAATGAAAACCTGGATGCTTCAGCCATCATGTTGGCATCACACAGCAGGACAGCTTCTTCCTGTGATAATTTATGCGGTTTTTTCCTTTAATCCATCACTCACCGTGATCGAATATGTAAACGTATCCAGCTTATTTAACAAAGTATCTCTGAAGCAGCTCTGAGGGCTGCTGCCGTTCCACTTACTTAGATTTGATGTTGGTTGCAGCCGCCTCTTTCTGCTGTTTGCTCCTGTACTCCACGTTGCTCTTCTCCTGAGAAAAAACACACGCAGATGCCATTAGTTTTCAATACCAGCAAACAGAACAGGTTCCAAACACCACAATGACGAGCATCGGCAGAGCGGTCGCGCTGCTGACAAATCAAAACCCTGAACGACTGAGCGGCATCCTCGCCCAGTTGCTGCAGGACATGGGTCACAGACATAATGTATATGAGCATCTAATAAACTTGTTTACCAGCGCTGATCAAGGTCAGATCTAGTCAATGTTTCTGCAGTGTTGAAAACACAGAAAGGTTTAGAAGATACAACCTTTGGCTTTTCTTTATCGTGACATTGTCTCTATTGTAGCTTTCAAATTTTGTTGCTTTTAAGGTGATGGACCAACACAGGGCTGTCTGAAGCATGTATCGATTGACGTGCAAACAAAAATCTGAAACGTGTGCTGTGTGTATTTATCCCCCCTGAGTCTTTCATTTTGGAAAAAACACCTTTTGCAGCAACTGCAGCTGCAGGAGAAATTTTCAAAACTTGCTACAGACTCCTACTGGGATGTAGGTCTGTACTTTAGCCAGACTATCTGAACACATAAATATGAGTTGATTCCTTTGAGTACTGCAATTGAAGGGTCCAAAGTTTCCCAACCTAAGCCGTGGATCACTGCAGCTCCTCCAAAGTTTGCAAATCTACAGCTCCCAGAAACTGCATACAAAGGTATGATAGGTTTGCAGAAATTCTAGTTGTGCCCACTCTCTTTTCATTTTGAGATGTTAGAACAGTGTTCCATGCGATATGTCAAATGACTTCACTCCTTAGTCTTCATGGTGCTGTTTGTTCACTCCTATAACAATGAAATATGGTTTTGGAACAACAAATTACACTCCAGTTAAAAAAAAAAAAGAAAGAAAAGGGACTTTTGAAGGTTGCAAGAACATGCTTTCAGCAAGCCTTGGAGAAGTTTGACTTTTGTAAATCAAATCAATGAATGGACCAAGCGTAGCGTTGGGGCAGCATAATAATGGTGTTGAAACTTGTCTTCCACTTGAGACCTTGTGTTTTTATGAAACTGTGTTTCTGTAGTGTGATCCCGCTCCTGTTTTACAGTCGGGATTTATTATGCCGCTCGCCGTTTTAACAATTGCCAGGACGCCACAATGTCCACTTGCAGGGAAAAAAAGGAAACCTGTTCTTGTATTCTCTCACCGTCGTAACGCTCAGGTTTTCTGTGACCTGAGGAGGAAGTGGATTTATTCAGAGAGATAATATGCCTCAGCTTATAAATTATTTACACCTTCAGGTAAGACATAGTGGCAGTAAAATCATTTATGAGGTTTTAGAGCAAAGTGACTTCATAAAATCCCCCTGATGTGTTTAAAACTTAAAGATTTCTGCAGCAGGGGACTGGAAACCAACCATGCGCTCAGCCTACACATTCCACACACTATTCCAGACTGTTGTCTCCACCTGCTTGTGAGGAACCTTTCGGTTTGCCTCTGTGCATTTTTGTGTGTGTGCTTGTGCAAAAACAGTGTGTGTGTGTGTGTGTGTGTGTGTGTAGGTGTGTGTGTGTGTGTGTGTGTGTGTGTGTACAGACAGAGAGAGAGCTGCCTTTGGACACAAACGCAGGCCTGTTGGCTGGAGCTGATGAGCTGTCAGAGGAAGGTTTGAGTGTGTGCGGATGACAGGCTGTCAGTGGACTGGCTGCTGTGTTTTGTGTGTGTGCGTGTGGGTGTGTGTGTGTGTGTGTGTGTGTGTGTGTGCCCATCTCTCACCAGGTTCTCCTGGTTACGTGCGTTCACCCGGTTTTCATCCCCTCTCATGTACTTCACCTCTTCCACTCCCTTCATCTTGTATTCGTCTGAGAACAGAAGAGTTGGCATGATTAAAGGAGGGGGAATTAACAATTACATGTATTTATGAGGCGTTATCCAGAGATGAAACGTCAAGCACATTCCTTTCATTCGTGTTTTGACAAATTTTGAGAGAAAACAGGGGGTGTGGGGGGGACGTCCTTTTCTGCATCGTCACTGCATTATATCATCAAGACTGGTTATTATTCTATTGACTTTCGAGGTCGATGGTAATATGAGAAAAGAATCTGATGTGACATTTCATAATACGCAAAACAGTCGAGGTGCAAGTACAGTTAGATGGGACATTGCTTTACCATCGGAGCTTTAAAAATAAAGAAGCGGGAACATAGAAACAGCAGGAGGAAATACCAGAGAAGGCAGAAGAGAAAAGGAGAGAGGGTGATGATAAGGAGGAGGAAGATGGGGAGGATTAGAGACCAGATGAACAGCTTCTTGGCTACATGCACAGCTTAGACGGCTAAGACAGTTAGGAGGAGCTCAGTGGAGACGAGAGCTTTAAAACTTCATTGAAGATGACACGGCTCACGCACCGCCGTCCTCCCCTCCCACCAGCAGCGACTATTTAGGATAACACGGATATTTGACATTTTCTTACTGACCATTTTGAAATTGTATTTGTGTTAAATTGTCAAGGAATGCATAAACTAATGTCATTTGTACACACTGCAACTCCAAGTGCTTTACCAGAAGGAAAGTAAAAATAATTAAAAGGTTACGTGGTGAATGGAGTATTGCTTAAGGACAAAAACAACAAATATGGCTAAAACATGATATAAGTGAAAAGATATTGCCTTTACTGCAAAGATTCAGTAAACAATGATGTTTTTAGTCCTGACTTAAAGTCCCATATCGGATTTTAGGGTTTGTTTTGGGGGGGGGGGGGGTTGTGGTGATTGCATGACACAAATTGAAATATTTTGACACAACATAAGAATAAGTACCAAAAATAAACAAATAAACGTTTGA
>CAEGAF010141565.1:0-30856 GCA_903067075.1 Micropoecilia bifurca | reverse complement strand
TTTAGTATAGCACTTACACACACACACCCACACCACCACACACACACACACACCCACCCACACCCACATTTTTTTATTTATTTTTTTATATATTTTTTTTTTTTTTTTTTTTTTTCTTTCTCATCAATAACTTTGATTTCATGCTTTCATGGTGATGTAAGAAGCAATGTTTTGGAGAGGACTAACACACTGATGTAGTGGAGACTGGAAATTGCATCACTGCCATTGAAATCTGCTTGTTGTAACCAGAGAATTCCTGGAGGAGAGCTATGGAAGAAGGAGTGCCATTGAACCAATACGAGCAGTTTTGTCATTAATGCTCTTGTTGTGGTCTCCCAGTACTACTTATTGCTGTCGCCAGCCTGCCTGGTACCACTTTGGACTCATCATTTGACCAGACCTCTTCAAATCCCAATGGCATGACATTGGAATGACTTTGTTTGTGAACGGAGTTTCCAACTTCTCCTTTAATGACTTCAAACCATTGTAAACATTCCCTTTTCTTCTCCTGAATAACAATTGATTGAGACATGGGGGGAAAAAAAATCAACATTGGGGTTTCACACACTATGACATGTGACCTAAACCAGCTCAGACATGTCAGTGATTTTCCTGTCTTATCCTGCTTTCTCTGTAATGAGGTGCACGTAACCCTCCACCCTTTATGCACCAATGTCACAGCCATAATCCCAGATCCAGACCATGACAGGTTGGGAGGGGGCAGATATGCAGGACCCTTAGCAGGATTTACTGTCTGTTGCATGTCCTGTTGTCTGTCTGAAACCAGCTCATGATATGGGGGATCTTTCTGCTGTTGGTGTAAAACTATTTGTAAAGCCTGAGCTGTTCCTAAGACATTACTGTGTATAGATTGGCAAACAATTTAAACAAACTTTGCTCACAGCACCACCTTTTGCATGGTGGTGCTGCAACTAATTGTAAAACATTGGTTTCAATTTTTCTTTAAAATCAATTTTGATTTATAAGTTTTTGCTTTTTTTGGTTGAACATAAACGTTTTAGATCATAAAACAAGTTCAACGTGTGAAAAATAAAATTAAAATCAGTTGAAAAGTCCCTTTGAGGAACTTTTACATAGTGCCTAGAAGGTAGGGGCTGAATGTTTGATGGGGTCCTCACCTGAAAGAAAGAGGACAGAACCACAGTCTGGACATGGCAGTCGTATTTTAGGCTGGGATTCATTTATCTAGGAGTGCAAGATTTCAAGATCACAATTTTCATCTGTTTTCATTAACTGAGAGGAAATAAAGTGACATTCATTTCCTGTTGTCATCAAGAAAGTCCAGGACAGGATGAGTGGTGCCATTATGTTTTAAAGGGAAGTAGATTTGACAGTCTACAGAGAAAAACCAAGAAGAGAGAGAGAGAGTCAACTACCATCATACTACCACTGACTGTAAGTAGGATGTTTTATTCAAGAATCTTTGTGTTTGTTTTACACTATCTGTAGCTGATGCTTGCCTCCTCAGACCATAGAAAATATTTCCAAAAGTCTGGAAGATCACCAGATGTTTTCGAAAATGAGTTCATCTTTGTGAGTTGTTTTTGGCTCCCAATGGTTTTTACAGATCAATCTTTCTTGTTAGTATTATTGAATAATTGCCACTGTTATTCACTGGAGCCAGTATTGCTTCAGGTCATGTTCTTGATTTAGTTGAGATTTTTTTATTTTTTTATTTTAGCTCACCTGAATCATCAGTCCAAGTCATCAATGGGTCTTTAAAGTAACCTCCCCTCCAGAGGAAGTTTATCACTGTTTCATGTTTTCTCCATTTGTAGATAATGGCTCCGACTGTGACCTTCTGGAGTCCCAAAATCGTAGAAAAACCTCTGGAACACTTTCCACGCTGATATGTCAATAAATTAGCGTATTATCTGTTCTTCAATTACCAAAATGTGTTATGTTTTGAACTTCCAGATGCTGATTTACCATTGGACTCTGTGAAGGATTGGCTCTGTGTTGCCATGGTATCAAGGCAGTACTGTCATTCATTGTTACAAAATTTATTCTGAAACAAGCATCTTTCTCACCTTGAAATACTCTATAAAAAGCATAACACAATAAACATAAAGCAGCAACCAAGCACAAACGTTACATTTTCCAATTTCTTTCTGAATGATACAAAAACAACCAATCTTATGTATTTTGTTGCTAAGTCATTGAGTAATTTATAAATTAAGAAAAACATAATTTAAAGTCTATTCTCTGAAATATGGGGAGCCAGTGTAAGAACTTTAAACCAGGGGGATGTGATCTTTTTTTTTTGTTTGTTTTAATGAGAATGCAAGGATCTACATTTTGGATTAGCTGCAGTGTTTTGATTGACAGACGCACGAAGACGCTGCTGCAGTAATCAATATTGATGTGACTATGGAAACAAGCCCTTTATACGTGGAAGCAGTTCTGTATAAAGTCTTTTACAGAATTTGTCTACAACAATTGTACAGAAGAGCTATGGATTCAACACTTTCAAATGACAAACTTGACTTTTGATCCACTGTGCAATGACATGAAACCTCTGCTGGAGCAAGCTGTGCATTGTCCAAGGGCACCGTTGACTGTTTTACAAAAAAAACCCAAAATGTTTGATATGGCTGAAAAACCACCTCATCTACGGTATCAACTTTTAGCAAAATTCTTTCAGGTACTGGCCTGCGTCCACTCAGCCTACTATTGTAGTTCCCATTTGCGCAATTTTATGGTTAATTGAAATGCAGCTAGAACAGCTTGTCTTTTCCATAAGCGATTTGACCACTGGGGTGAGGAGTTTCACCAAATTACCAACAATTTGCTCTCCCGATACTCCTACTCGTCTTCCTGTTTCCCATATGCAAGTCAGTGCATTGCACCTTACCACAACTAAAAGCCTCAGCAATTATCTTGCAATTCATTCAATACCTTACTGTCTATGCGCTTCCCCCTTTGATGAATTTGATTAAGTCACAATGTGAGACAACAAACGTTACCCCAAAGCTCAGTTTTCATTTCCGTTTGGTGGGTGTGAGGCAGCTGGTTGGAGTTACAGAACTTCTTCTGATCCCCTTTGCTTTCCTGCCTTACAGCACCATGAGCTGCTCAAAACACGTAAATACTCAGAAACTCTGCATAATTGTCAACCCCTAACTCTTCCTTCCAGTAGCATTAAAGTGCTGGTTTACTGTTAATTGGCTTACTGCTCTTTGGAGCTCTGTCAAGATGCCCTCATTCTTTCTTCTCCTGTTCGAGCTTGTCAACTGGGACAGAAAGGCCGAAGCGGTATGGAATTAATTTCAGCATTTGCCACAGGAGATAGATTTATCTAGGCCATCCATCCCATCACATCACATCTATAAGGCGAAAAAAAAGTCTTTGTTTCCTTGTTTTGCTCAAGTGTCTCCTTTTGTTTATCTCTTCAGTTGCTGAGTGTTGCATTTGATGGTCAAGCTTGAGAAAATGAACCTTTGGACCCATCAGGATGTGTTTTAGTCAAACACTTCCACAACAGCAGCAGAGACAATTTAATGAATAAAGCCTCGACTGATTAATGCATTAGGAGATTTGATGTTTTTCTGGCAATGGCACTGACAGTGAAGTGTGAAAAGAAGATAGAGGTATAGCATTAGAGATTTTCAGGATGTGACACCATGTCACCTCCGGTACCAGGAGAATAACGATCACTCAGAATAGACACAAAACCATGACCAAGCAGATATCCTGTTTTCATTGACAAAATTGTGGAATCTTACTTTTGTGAACTTGAAGGTTGAATTAGTCAAATTCTTGTCATTCTCTATTTAATAATTTGATTTGGCCTAAATTATTTAAATCCTAATGTCAGAATGTTTTTCTATGACAAGTTTAAAAGAGCAACTATTTTGATTGGTCAAAGACTGCGGTGATGAGTTTAGATGAGCTGACCTACAACTCTAACCTAAGCCTAAGACACATATCTGGTATTAGTTGACCACTAGTTTGTTCGACAATATTGAGGCTGAAAGGCAAGGGATACATGAAGTTGGGAGATTTTGCCAAGCAATACTCCGTCTGGCTGATAACAGCAGCTAACAAAACTCCATCTGAAGACGTGAGCATCTCCCATCAGAGTTAAACTGTGGCCGGCCCTCTGTGATGTGATCCCAAAAGGCCAACTTAAAATGCCTTTAAGTTTATAAAGTCAGAAAAAGGACTTTATAGCAATATAAAGTCCTTTTTCTGACTCTGGGGGAGCCACCGACTCCCCCAGAGTCAGATGTACAAATACACCGAATTTTTTAAAATGCTCTAATATGTAACACCAAGTCATCATAAGACTTTAAAACAGCCTTTAGCAATAATTCATAAAACACACATGGTTTTATTGTGAATTTTTTCCTCCAGCAGTATCATTTAATTTTTTACTCAGCAAGGTCAAACTCACCGTCCGGTACCTCAGACCGCAGCATCCCAAAGGGCAGGTTAAAATTCAGATGGAAGACAGCTGATGTTTACCATATGCAGAAAGTCTCTAGATCCAGACATGAGTGGTCTTTATGACCATTACAACTCTCATGCCCCATTTACTAAGGAAACCTACTGTGAAGAAATCAGCAGATCCCATAAATGTCTTGTTTAGTTACTCTTACATTTTTGGCCTATAGTCAGTAAGAATCCAGAAGAGTCGGACACTAAAACCTTCAGAAGGATTACCTGCAGAGGAACACAAAATAATAATAAAAGAAGCTATGATGCAAAGAGCCCCTCCCTGGTTTTGTATTTTGCTTTCACAGAGGTTTAAACTGAGACTGTGTGGACATTTTCTGCATTGTGTCCATTGTAGAAGAGGCTGGAGCTTAGCTTGGATTTGATCTTTTGACAAAATTGCTGAACAGCAGTAAGGTTATTTAAAATAGTTGGGGGTGCGATTTATCAATTGCTGGATGAGACTTTTCATAATAATAATAAAAAAATATTCATTGCACTTGAACGCATCATAAAGGGCCTGCAACTCTGTACAGAATTACAGCTGATGAAAAAATACGTTTTTATGGGAAAGGTACTTGAAATGAAAAGAGAATGTCTACGTAAAAAAATACTGCCAAAATAGATTTTTTTCTTGCATTTGCCTTTAGGGTGATATTCATTTTCCGTGATAAACAGGAAAGTTGAAGAAAAACAAACTTTGCTTCCTATAGCAAGGGGATGCTGCTTTCAGGAGATTTGTGTGGGTGTCTCTCCTCTTATTTAGTCCCCCAGTGGAATCCGAGCTGGAGTACAGAATGAGTGCCGGAGCTGTGTGTGTGTGCGTGTGTGTGTGGTGTGTGTGATGTATCCGCATGAAGAACCAAAATCCACATTAATCATAGACAAATCAAGTCGAACCACTGGATCAAAGAACTGTCAGCTTTAAAAATGGCTCTGTGCCCTGCAATCTTTGAAAAATCATTTTCTGTCCACGGGGAATCTAGTTTCCACCCATGCAGAAGATAACTGCAGCTCTGAAGTTTCAGAGCCACTCTTCCCTTTAAGAAGCTTCCTCTCTTCATCCCGGCTGAGTTTCCCTCCTCTACCTCCCATGTTACTTTTAGCAAAATTTGAATAAAAATATCAGCTTGTATATTTTAAAAATTACACCAGCGTGGTAGGAGCATATTAATTTTTCAAGAAACCTCTTAAAACAGGAAGGTAGTGTGCACTAGTAAAGAGAGATCTATGCTTCAGTGAACAAGTTAAAATAGGGCTGTGGGCTATGCAAAAATAATTATGTTCATTAAATCTTTTGCAAAAAAAAAAAAAAAAATCATGTGGTAAGGTGAGATTTCACCAGGTCAGTTCTGCCTCTAGAATGAGGTGTTTTGACAGCATCTCATTCTGATGTCAAAACACCTCACTACAATGCAAATAAGCTGCTGCTAGCCGTGACCCTCCGACTCTGTTTACACTTTATACACATGAAAATGGGTGCAAACAGATGTGCTGTTGCACAACCGAGTCACTGACTGTGAGCCAGACCCAGAAGCAGAAGACGTGGAGCCTCCTGAACAGCCATCAGGATGCAGCAAAGCGATTCCTTAATGGTACGTCAGCCCTCCTGCGGTCCCAGGAGGGTCTGAGTGGCTCCATGTGTGCAGTTTGAGTGGATAATCAAAGTACAGAAACACATTTAAAAGGGATTTTGTGTTAAGAAACTGAACATGCCAACTCCATGTACAGGAAAAAGGAGCTTAACTCCCTTTAGACACTAGAAAGGTTGTTTATTACTAACTGCAGTTAATAAGTCGGTGATTATAATAAAGTCATGGATCAGCCAGGCGTGATTAATAGGCCACCACAGATCCTGTCTGGTTGTAGAACAAAATGACAGGATTGTTGTGTCTTTTACCTGTTATCCACTTTAGGAAGCATTTCACATACTTTTAATTTTAGACAAGTATCAATCACCTAGTCTATGTTTCTATTAGTTTGTCTGGTTTGGCTCAATGTATCAAATGCAGTAATTAGAGCATAACATTTATGGAACTGGCATTCAAAATGAGGCAAAAAAGTTTGAAAATATCCACTGTATGAAATGGATGAAGATGAATGAATGTAAATGTTATCATGAATCAGAATTATTTATCTGCACAGTAGAGGTTTCTGCTTTTCACATCACACAGGTTGCAAAGTGGATATGCATTAGATTTCAAACCAGTGACTCTTATTAAGTTGGTGCAAATGAATAATAAATCGAGGTCTTAAATTAAGACGAATAAATTTAATTCCTCCAGTTAATGTGTTCAAATAATACTCTTCTATGTTAAACTCTTAAGGTAGTATAACCAAAACTTCCCCTTGCCCCTTTAAGTATCACATTTACAGATAAACCTTTGTAAAATCCCCCAGTGTAATCTCGTTAGATTTTAACAAGCAACAATGTAACTTCTCAGGAAATTAGCAAGCTACAAACAGCTCTAATTTGCTCTATCTCCATGTCATTTGGCATCAACACGTAGACCACTTTGTTTTATCCTGTAACATGATTTTAAGTGTTTGAAGCAGGCTTAAACCACACTGAGCAGAGTGTTGTGAGCAACAGCCATCAGGAGATGTTAGACTTGTGGTTAGACTTGTGCACTGAGCCACTACTTGGCACTTTCATACACTGAATGA
This sequence comes from Micropoecilia bifurca, assembly GCA_903067075.1. NCBI lineage: Eukaryota > Metazoa > Chordata > Actinopteri > Cyprinodontiformes > Poeciliidae > Micropoecilia > Micropoecilia bifurca. The sequence continues at coordinate 23,731 of CAEGAF010141565.1, read as the reverse complement.
AAAATGAAGTAATGAGTATTTTATATGCATATTTTTGACCGATATTCAACATAGCGCAATGTCATGATAGTTATTGTTGCTTAAAACACAAGATTCGAAGGACCTATCTGAACAGAACTGGACCACATCTTAAACTCTCTCCTGATTAAAAACTGAGTTTTTCACCGTTTTTTTTTGCTTTTGTTTTTTTTTTATCGTGGGTTTCAGTGTTGACATTTGTGCTGCCGACATCAGGGTAGAAGGTTGGTGGAGATGTGATTGTGCTTGACAAAATGAGCTTGATGCGAACTTTGAAGCTGTCAGGTCTCTCAACACCTTGACAGCAACAGATAAACCCCCCCACACCCTGTAACCTCAGGGGTCTCACGCTCACTAAGAGTGTCAATGAAGCTGTTAAAGCCTCAGTTACTTTGTCAGCCTCGTCTGCTAAAGCTACTCCTGAAAGCAATTTAAACATGCTTATTTACTTGTTTTACTTTTTTTTTATAACGCAGAAAAGTAATGGCTGTTTTCGGTTTGTCAATGGAAGATGCTGAAAAACGTGAGTCACATACTGCACCTGAACTTCACAAAGAGTCTTTAATTATAGACGTAAAGTGATGCTGTAGGATGAGTCAGAGGGATGTGTGCAGATAATATGAAGGGGTCAAGGCTCTGACTTCTTTTAGGCTCTGCAACTAGCTGAAGAGAACATAGTTGCAACCTTTTTCAATAGACAAGTTTGTAGAAAAAGTTCAAAATGGGCTTGGTGATAATTGACAAAAGAGGGATTTCAAAAGCTTGATGTTTGTGTGAGCTTAACTACAAGATGCTTTTAGTCCACTTTTTTTGCAATTACACTTATTCCAAGAGGAAAAGAGAAAAGGGAAAGCACATGTTGAAAATATGAAGTCATTATGTCCTCATATTGAGGACCCACTAAGAAGGAAATTGCATTGCTCTAAAAGACATATTATAGATTACTTTTACATTTTTGCTGTCATATATCACACTAATTGCTTTCAGATCATCAAAAGGTTTATATTAAAGAAAAGATAATGCAATTAAAGGGAAAAAAAGCACTTTTCAAACCATGATTGAGGGAAACCAAGTTAGATTTCTGTCCTGTAGAATAAAGAAATCACTTAAATAGAATTTGGATGGGAATTTTCCCATCATAAATTAATCATTTGAAAACCTTTTTTATAAGTTTGTCTGATTCTGGAATGTGTTTGATATTGAAATATTTCAACATGACAAGCACTGCAATGCATCTGAGGGCACTGTGCATTATGAAGCTCAATAAAAGCAAGATGAAATGAGTGAATGAACTTCATCTTCTCCAAATTCAGACAAAAACAGTCAAAGAAGGGTGGAGGGGGGAGGAGGGGGAGCATAAATCTACAAGTTGAAGTGACCTTTAAATTTCATGCTCAACTTCCTCTGTCCAGGTTGAAAAGTTGAGAGGTTAGCAGGTTAACACCCTCATTAGTCAATGGTCTTTATGATTAAGCTAATGATTGCCCATGTTTGTGTTTAACCACTTCAGGCTATGTAAGATATCTAAAGACATATTGATTTATATTGTTAGCTGATAAATAATATGAGGCATTAATGTTCATTTATCAATTGTTATGCTCATGTTGTCCTTGTTATATGCTCCACTTCCATATCTGTGTTGAAATAAAGAGACTGCTGCAATACAGTATTGTTAGATGTTGAGAAGCAGTAGTTGTCAATGGTTCCGTTTTGATCATCAGTGTTTTATATGACAGCTTTAAAACTTATTCCAGCTGCAGAGCCCATGTGCTTGTTTATTGTAAGAGGCATCTTTAAGTGTTTTTCTGGCGCAGCCCACAATGCATTCACCAGTTCAGACTTTTTCCAAAACACATTTCAAGGGTTCACAGCCTTGTGTGAGCCTGAGGCACTTCTGTCTCTGTCTGCCAGACACCGTCAGTGAGGAATTAAACAGGAGGCACTTAGGCAACATAGATATTTGAAAAACCTGGTTTGTTTAAATGCTGTTGCAAAACGGAAATGTATACTTGAAAGGGTGATCCAAATGTTCTTTTGTGCATTGCATTAGCCTAATTTGAAGCTTGAAAGATAAAAAAAAAGAGACTGACACAAAGTGCCAAATTACTGTGGGGGGGACAGAAAATAAAGCAAGGTTTTCCAATTATTTCACAAAATAAAAATGGGAAAAGTGTGGAGTGCATTTGTCTTTGCATTCACCACCCCCTTCACTGTGATGCACCTAAATAAAATCTCGGTCAGTAATCTAATTGGCAAACATGCCCACTCTGACGGGTGAATCTGTCAGCACTGCTATTAGTCTAGCATTCACTGATCACATCTTTATGGAAGAGGGCCAAGAAGAAAGCTTTCTTTGAAATAAAGCCATAAAAAAACCTATTTGCAGTTTACAAGTCATGTTGGGGACACCGCAATATGTGGGGGGAGACGCCCTGGCCAGACGAGACCGACACTGATCTTACAGATCAAAACGGCATGTGTGATGAAAGCTTAACTTTATAAATGCACCTCTTCAGTGAAACATGGTGCTGGCAGAATCAAGCTGTGAGGAGGATTTTGTCCATCAGGGACAATAAAGGAAAACCAGTGGAGTGAAAGATCCAGGGAGAAAGACTTAGAGTGGGGCTGAGGTTCCCTGTCCAGATGGACAATAACTTTTAAAATATGGCTCGAGCTGAAATAGAATAGATTAAACTTTATTATTGTTTACATAGTCTGTACTCCTTATGCTTTATATAGCCAGGGGTGTTTTGGAGCTTGTACTCTGTAAACATTGCTGTTATTCACATTATAACCCCATTCTGTTGTGTGTCGAAAAACAGATGGCTCTGTCAATCATTTATAAAGTTTATGGTTTCTCCATGTCTTCCTCCTTTAGGTGAAAGCTGCATACTAGGATTACCTGCCTTTGCTGTGTCCAACATGGCAAATATTTCATTTCCATAAGCAAAATCTATAAAATAAAAAATGTAAATAAATGAATCCAAACCTAGCCTTAAAATTAAAGGGGAAATGAAAGATGTGAATGGAAACTGAAGCTCTCAGACACAGTCCAGTTTATGAAAGTCTAACGTTTACCTGGTAAATAAAGGTCAACTAGGTAGATAATATTTCAAATGATGAAATCAGACCAATAAAAAAAAACAGTTTTGGGTTCATTTTAAAATCAAATACAATAGATTTGAAAGTTTGTCATTTGGATTTGCATTTCTTTAAAAGCCAGATTACAATCAACATTCTGAAAGAAAGAAAGAGTGACAGAAGTTTTTATAGACTTTATATAAAAAATGTGCTTCAGCTTGCTCAAATTTTTTAACAATTTCACATCCATAGGAAAAAAATAATAATTAAAAACGACATTTGCAAATCTTATTCAAAATATTAAACATCAACAATATGTTATACTGTTCTGTTGGAGAAATAATCAAGTAGGTGCCATAAAATTAAAATGTGTGAGAGTAGATATGCATCCAATGACTCTCCACAAGCGGGTAAAACACAAAAGGTCGTTGTTATATAAGCTAGATGTTTGCAGAATCCTGTATTCAAGCATATGAATAAAAAGGTGAGTGAAAGGAAAAGATATGGTAGAAAAGATTCAAAAGCAACAGAGATTTAACAGTGGAGCAGTTTGGACTACAGTGTCTGTGCTTCAAGAGGCACACACAGTTATCTAGGATACAGGTTACAACTGTCACATTGTTTGTGTTAGGCCATTTCAGGGACAATGTCGGAATCACCTTCTATGATTCTGACATAGAAGGTGCATAGAAGCTAAAAAGAAAAAATACAGAACTGCTGACCAGTGGTTTTTCAGTACATTTTGCATTTCATCTTATTAATCCGCTAAATGTGAGCCATGTCTTATGCAGGTGTTGGTCCGATGTGTTTTATGCACAGTCATCTTTAAGCAGTTTGCAAAAATCTAATTTTCAGATAAATTATTATACGACTTAAAGCTACAATCAGCAAACACACCAGATATGCAATAGTTCTGTGTTTAATGAATTTATGCAATACACGAGTTTCTGAAATCCATGAACCTTTAAATGATATTCTAATCCACTGAGAAGTGTCCACATACACTTTAAGGCAGATAGGATTCTGGAAAACAAGTTTCAAAAGCTTTACTTATGGTCTCAGTAGATTCATGTCCGGATTTCCTCACTCTCCGACTAACCTAACATGGAGCAGCTGTTTGAACTCTTTAGACTGCAAGCAAAATGACAGAGGAGAGACACGACATGCACCAGGTCATTAGACGAGAGGATGGAGTCACTGTCAACATTTGCACTATGCAGACATGAAGGGGACCCTATTAATCCGCTAAATGTGAACCGGGGGTGTCCGCACTTGTTGAGCCATTTCTTTCCGTATCTCAAAACGTCTATGCTGACAGGGTTAACTACAGAACAACAATATTTAGACTGACTCCTTATGACCAGGACTGCTGAGTGTTTACAGAGTTTGCCAGCAGTTTTAAAAGGATTTCCTGGATTTCATGTTGCTTACATTGTGCATTCTCTGTAACACCAACACTCTTTACTATTCTTAATCAGCTTTTTTTTTTGCTCATATATATTGGAATAACTGATATGTTTTTACTTATTTATTTAGCACTCTTTAGAAAATAGAAACCAGTTGTACCATCATTGACAAAAATCTAAATTTAACAAAACTGACTGAAGTACACTATAAATGCGCTTGCTCAAAGGACGGTCGTGGACAAGCCCATTGCTGATATAGCTAGGCTTGTTTTTTAATAAGAAAAAAATTGTTCACATATAAAAACAGTATCTGATTCATGCCTAATGTGGCTGATAGACAAAATAAGGAATATATTGAAAATGATTGCTGCAAATAAGCTGAGACAAGGGTCACAGGCGGGATTTTACTCCTAAGACCAAGGCCTGAAAAAGGAGTCAGAAGCTCGGGGAAATGAGAAATGCTCTTTAGCATAGACTTTATCTGCGTCAGCATCAGTTTGAAAAGCTTGTTGCTGAAGGAGACCTCGATCCATCCACCTTTTTTGTGAACTTTGAGCTATGGAGTGTTTGCTAAAGGTGTAATTCTAGCTTTCCTTGCACCATACTTCAGCAACCACCAGGTCTCTGGTCATCAGTCACCATCAAGAAAGGAGCCTTCGTCCTGTGAAGGCAAACAAAGACACCCACTCCAAACACCTTTAGCTCAGCTCGCCTGGGTTACCCGTGGTCCCTCCACTGTGGAAGTCCAGGGCTAACGGCTGGGGTCACTGAGGTTGAAATAACACAGCTACTTCAGTTTGACCCACCCAATTAAAGCACGACTGCCATTTCTCATTTGATCTCTCACCAGATACCAAGTCTCTGTCCATTCAGTGATAGATTTGGATGTGTTCATTGTTTGGCTTATAACCCTTCTCTTGGAATCACCCCAAGAAGCCACACAGAGAAACTGCAAAAAAAGAAAAAAACAACAACTTCAAGTTTGGAGCAAAGCCAGAATTAAGTGACATGGCTTACTTTGGTTGACTGCAGTAACTAACAGATAAAATCTAGAAAATTGTTTATTTCATGCAAAGTTCGTTTACTTTTGTTTCTTATGAATCTATAATCCAGTCGCCTGACACTGACTGAAGGATTTATGTCACAGAAAAAAAAAACATTTTAATGGACAAAGCCAATAAACCCACTCAACATCTTTAGAGATCCTCATTTTCATCTTAACATTCGTGTCCTCAGCTGTACCATGGTTCCAAATAATTTTCTTCCCATTTTATCTGTGTAATTATCCTCATATGTGCATGCTCTCACAAGCTCATCTTAAATTATACACATATTTTCATTTCCAGCTCGAATGTGGGAAGAGCATCTGAAGTACATAAATGGATGTGCAGCAGTGTAACCACTGCTCCAGTACTCCTGAACTGGAGCATCTTTTCACTGTCGCATTGCTCTTTAATTTAGAGGAGGTCAGCTCTGATCTGAAACCAACATGTCAGACTTACGGGTTTATAATTACACAAGTAACATTTGTCTCTGTAACTTGTTTTCTCCAATTTGGAAAGTGCTGCCAGGCTCTAGCTCTGAATCAGGATGAAATTACTTATATTTGTACTAATTTATTTCAGACAGGAGATGACAAATTAACTTTTTTTCTAAGCTGTATATCCAATCTGAAATAAATAAATGAGTACATAAATAAGGTTGTTCTAATTCAGAACCAGTAGCTAGAAATAAAAATTTGTCCAATTTTTAAGTGATTTTTCTGATTTATAGCAACCAGGTGTTTAAAATTTGCTGCTATGGTATTAGTACATAATGACTAAACCTATGTAAAAATGCATTTGCAATTTACATATTAGAAGCTACAAATTACATGTATCAATAAATAGAAGAGGACAATGTCAGTATTACTTTCTTAAATTAAAATATTTAGTTACTAAAAATATAAGTTGAAAAGACCAATAATAAAAAATGAAAAAGACCCTTTGATGTACCTGAGTGACAGTCCTACACAGAGCATTAGTATAATATGTCCAAATAACTATCAAGATGGCAGACCCATTTGAAACAGTACAAACTATAATATTTAATTTTATTGTGCAAAAATATAATTTTACAATTGATTTCCATTTATTATTTTCCCACTCTGTGATTATGACAAGTGGGATGTTGCAGCAGGTGTTAAATTAACAACATTTTGTTTTTTTAATGCAGTCTCGAGTTTCAGAAGCAATGCGTTGAATCAACGTTTACTCCAGTTGAGGTGACCGACTGCACAATGTTGCACAGATTTTTGACCTTTATTCCCAAATGTCACAGAACATGTAAAGCAAGCTTTCATTTCCTCTGGCTGTGTTGGTTTTGACATCTGATTATGAATGATAAGTGATGCATATTTGAGTGCATGTCTGTGCAATTAGTTTTGCCCGTTTAGGTTTGAGGATTTAAAAATAAAAATAAAACTGTAATTGTCAACTTTTATACATGCTTATGTCTCCATATGGCAGTGAATTCTGAATGGAGTCTTCTGTGAACGGCGAGGCTCCAGTGACAGGATGTAATGGCAGGGTTCTTAGGTCAAAGGTACACATCTGCAGCTTCGCCCAGACTGTGCCGACTGCAGTCAAAGTGGGCAGCCAGCCGAACTCTAATGTGTATTAGCAAGACAAAAGGTGAGAAGAGAGGAGGGCATAAGATGGGCTTTGATTTCTCTGAGATTTATAGGCGTGATGAAATCAGCTCTGAATAAGCTGGGCCTGCCCGTTTGCTCAATCGTTTAGCTACATCTGAAGGCACTTGGGTTTGTTCAAGGAGGGAAACATCCCCCTCCAAAAAGACAGCAAATCTAAGGAGAAAAAAGAAAAGGCTGAGCTGCAGCCCCTTTTGAAGTTCCTCATGTCTCATTCAGAGACTCAACTACTCTCCCCACCTCATTGTGAGTCCTGCTTCTCAGCTATCCTTGCCTTCCTGAAAAAAAAATTCCCATGTGTAGACACAAATGATTCCTGGGATACCAAGAAAACACTTGGCAGCCAAGAGATAAATGTCAGTAGCTGCTGTTTAACAATCTTACTCTAAGGAGAGTCAGCCATGTGGTTGAAAAATGCTGGCCTTTATCAAGTAGTAAAACAGCGCTGATGTATGTGTATACAGCCATCACAACACCCAGAGGATGGTGATAAGGCTGTCTTTCTCCCAATTTCCTTTCCTCCATCCTCCATGTCCTGCAGTAAATACTAAGTGCCCCTCTGCGACCCACACAGTGATAAATAACCCTTAAGGTTAACCACATTTCAAATGGAGCAGGGAGGCCATTATCGGCCTCCAGAGTTTTCTTGACATCCTCAATATGTTATCTGTGAGCCCAGGGACTTTTACCAGACCAACATAAGCCGGCTTCGCTCTTTTTGTCGGGTCTGATAAATTCAAGAGAGAACCTCTTTAACCATCAAGCAGTGGAAACAATGTTAATCTGGTGGATCCATGTTCAGCTGCCTCAGCTTGTAGCTGTGCAAAGCAACCTTCCCTCAACCCCCAACCTCAATGCTATACAGAAAATGTATAGCTAATGCTAAATTTCAACACAGAGAATTTATATAGTAACAGTTTCTACAACTAATCTGAAAAATTTGATCCTGTATTGTCCTGCAACTTTTGGATGAATGCTGCTCCAATACTCCTCCAATAAAAAGTTAATGACAAAACTTGTTGATGTTATTCAATTTTTCTATTCAGATGTGATGGAGCAGGGATATATTTCGGGACGGCAGCACTCGAAGACTTGATTTGTAGACCTATGTTGATTTGGGATACGTTTCTACATTTAAAAAGTGAACATTTTACAAAAAATAACATGGCTTCAGCTCAGCCAGATTGTGTGGTGAACATCTCTGAAGATTCTCAATTGGATATGTTATAGGCTATACACTGAACGCTTTGATGCAACTTATGTGATGCAAAATTACATTCTCCCCTTTTTGTTCTTCCATTAAATATCATTTTATTGAAAACAGCTTGATTTCCCTTTAAAGCGACTAATATAAGACTTATATTATTAAGATTAATCATGACATGTTGATGTTCTGGGAAGTGACCTATAAACAAGACAAGGATATACAAATACAAAAATTAAATGGTTAGTCCACTTTCACATTTACCAAGGAGAAAACAAACAATCCAGAAGCGGTGCAGTGCAACAAAAAAAGAAAAAAAAATCAAACTCTAAAAGGACAGCAAGAAGTAATAAAACTGTAAAAACGAAATACGAAAATTACTAAAATTTATAATGAATACTACAATATCATCATTCTAAGACAATTGAAAAATACTGCATACCTATGTTGCATACGCCAACAATTATATAAAAATTATAAAAACATACATGCAAAAACAAAAACCTTTACATGCTAAATTATAAAAACTGTGAATTTAAAACTGTTTTCCTAAAACCTACCATGGTCGCCAAACAATGGAGAACGCATGGGCCCAACACACACCAGAGGAGGATGTGCGGATCTCAGCTTCCTGCCTGCGTTCAGTTTGTCACCTAATGCCGAGATCAACTCAAAACCTTCCACGATCGACGTGTTTTTTACTTTGTTTTATTTTCTTTGTGGTGATTTTAAAGATTTACTTTGATTTGAGGGTTTTTTCTTTTCTTTTCTTTTTTTTTACTTTGAAATAATGTTTTTATTGTATGGTAAGATGCAACAACCACTTTACATAATGGTTGGATTAATTCATGTGCTCCATGTTGTAAGAAATGTCAAATATTTATACCAAATGGTTTGTTGTATTTTTTTAAAATTAAAGAAGCTGTAATGTCTGCAAATATGTGCAGTAGGCACCACCTAGTGGACATACAGGCTTTCTTCCGAAAACTTTATAAAAGTTTATAAATGTGGATGAATTACATCCACATTTATAAACTGGTCTATGGTTCCTTTACTATGTATTTTTAAATTGGCAAATTTGATTTAAAGGAGACTGTGCATTATATGTGTGCATGTGTGCATTATCCAGCAAATTCTTCTGTTTGTGAAGGAATCTACTCACCAATGAGATTTGGGGAAAGTCAGCATTAAGTTATTTTACACTAACAGTAGAGACAGGTCGCAATAAATACAAGTAATACTATTAAACGTTTGCAAATGTTGAATATGTAAATTTAGAATTATATCATAAAAATCAGAGCTTTGAAAGATAAGGTTTGGACATGTGTGAAACAGCAAGAGCTCCAAATACATCAAAATACCTTGTTTGCAGTTCTGTTAATCACATTTGTATAACTTCATTGATGGATGTTATTTTACTGAAATAATGTTTTCACATTTGATTCCAAGTTGGATCTGCATTTGATGAGCATTTTGTCTGTATGTCTGTCGCCAGGGGGCGCTGTTAGCAAATTCAAAGTTTGAATTTTGTCTGTTACATCATTGTTTACATCATTTTGATGTAAACAGTTCTTGAACAATGAAAAAATACCTATATTATAAGCTTGTATTCTGTTCTAGTTGTGCTATGAGAAACTGCCCTGCAATTATTATATCTCATAGTGAGGCATCACATGTTAAAATGCTTTTTAAATGGAAGCTTTTAAATGCAATTATTTCAATATGTCATCACAAAAATGTCAATCACGGATAAATTTCATATGTAAATGATTCATTTTAATCCAAAACCTCCACAAATTGAGATAATTAGATGTTGTCCAATTGCATTATGCATGTAATAATTTTTCCAGATTTGAGTGGTTACATAACGTCAACTTAAAAAAAAGAAATAGTTGGTTCAAAATTTTGAAGTCCTTGTGAATTTTCCCCATCATCCAAGCAGATTCAAAAAGAAGCTCAGATGTGGACACGCATAATCACATCTACAACTGTCCTTTAACAAGTGTTCCTTTCTCTAGCCGCGTATTTTAAACAGTAATTAGGCAATTAAATTTAAAATAATTTCAAAGTAAGAGCTTAGGAAAGACTAATTCAACTTGATGCTAGTCTGTTTTCTACATTCCGAATTGTTTTATGGTTCACCAGCAGAAGCACCGATGTTCAAATTTGAAAGATCTAGTTAAGAGATTTGAGGTGAAGTCAATCGATGTTGTCAATTGTCCTCCTTCATCAGATTTGTGTCCTTTATGCAACACATTAATATCTCTAACAGTGATGCTGTCCCACATTATGATGACCTCACCACTATGCTTGTCAAAATGTATAACCTTTGAAAGCCGTGTCTTCACTCCATTAAACATATTTTACTGAGCCCTCTCATAGATCAAAGTGATGTACAACTGGTGACACTACAGACATCCTTTTTAGTTCCCTGAGATGATATTCATATGTATAAGTTGCTCTGTGAAAGAAATGAACAGAAACTACGTTAAATGAAGTTTCTAAAAACTTGTTCAAATTGCTCAGATGAGTTTAGCATAATTAAAGGTATCACTCAGATACTTTAGCTAAAAGAGGAGGTTAGAGGGTAATTTGTAGCCCCAGGCTCAGTGCTCTAAGCAGGAAGCTGGGCTGCCAAGTAAAAACATACAGGTGATGATTCCCTGTAATATGACGCTCATGCCCACAGTGAGTTGATGTAAACTTCTGAGCATACCTGAACAAATAACTTAAGTCTTTACTGAGGAGCGACATTTATTTCAAACGGGTTATTCAAAATACAAAACAAACAAACCAAAACAAGAAATTACAGTTTAGCTAGGCAAAAGAAATTACAAGCAAAGACACAAGTAAGAATACATGGGTCAAAAATAGTAAGTAAAGAAAGCACCATTTTTAATGTTACGAAATTTAAAACATTTTTATTTTATTTGGAATATCAAGTAAAATGTCAAATAAAAAAAACTTCAAGATTTTATTAACACTTTTTTCCTTTTTTTTTCCTTTCATACATACACACATATTGTAGTAGGGTAGTAAGGCACAATGTTAAAAGCATCTGGCATTAAGTGGAGGTAAGTCAATAAAAAAAGACAGAGCTTGATACACTGGAAGCCGAAGCGACATCTCTTTGGTACAGCTGCATGATTTGGAAGAGACACACTATCAATGAGACTGACAATGTTAACTCGACAATATTATGTACAAAAAAATATGTAAAAAATGTTATAAATATGTCTAAAAACCACAGACACTATTTACATCTTCACACTGAAGGAAGGTAGGACAATTCAATGTTTCACACTCGGTGGATCATTTTGGGATGTTGGGAAATCGATTGTCACCAAAACAGTTGTTGGAATCCACAAAACAGATTGCTGTGATACTTTCGACATGTGATGGGAAAACTGTATTGCTTGGATGTCAGTTCATTGTCTGTGAGTGCAGTAGGCACAGTGCGATGTTGTGATGACGAGTCTCCAAACTCTTTTCTTTTCTCCCCACCGGCTTTCTCTGCTCTCAATCCTTCTTCCTCAGTATGAGATAAATGAGGCCACTGATGAGACTCAGAGGGAAAGCCACCCAGGCCAGCACGTAAGAGTAGCCATAGTCTCTGTCATTGTTCGGTCTCATCACGGTGTAGATAATCGCTGCGCACATCACAAAAACACCTGGGAGAGATTAGATTTTTTTCAAAATGAGAGAAAGAGAGAGAAGGAGAGAGATCAGGAGGGTTGCAGATGATGTCATAGCTCAGACTACTTCCTTTCAGGGTGTAACCCTTCTCAGTATTAAAGTCATACTCACTCGCCAAGATCTGGAAGATGGAGGTGAAGTAGAAGCGTCCGCCCTTAAACAGTCTGAACAGCTGATAAGCGAAAGCTAACAGGGAGACGAAGCAGAAGACTACAGCCAGGATCATGAGGGCTTGCACAGCCTGGATCCAATCTAAGAAAAAAGGAGAAAGAATCATTTTCAGTCCTCATAATCCCTCATAATCTATAACAACGACAAAAGAGGTTTGTTATTCTGGAATGTGCATAAACCTTCATTGCTGGCCTGTAAACAGTGGTAGCCTTTCTGATCTGAGTGGCAGCTATACCAAAGATCGGTGTGTCCTTGTCCTTCTACAGTCCATTGCTAAAAAAAGAACAAAAAAAAATGTATTAATAAAAAAAAATACAAGCAGTCATAAGCTCAAACGTGTTATTCTCGTTTCCAAAAACCACAACACCAAATTGCCACACAATAAAACAGCTGAAAGCCTTAAATGCGTCGCTTACGCTGGATGCTGTAGACACAATGAGGAGAATGAAAACGAGGAGGTGCAAAGCAAGCACTCCCAAAAGAATGCACAGCATGTTGGACACAGATCTGGAGAGGCATAAGAAAGCAGAGGTAAGAAAAACATCGATTCATTCAGCAGCTCAGCACATGTATTTACTCAATTCGACACCAGGGGGAGGCATTTCCTCACTTCTGCACCAACCGCAATGTTTACCTTAATGCGAAAGTGTCCCATTACATCGAAAGAAAAAAAAGAGAAAAAAGACACTTGATAAAAGTATTTCCCCCCCTTAATTAGTAAATTAAGGTATAAAACGAATCTTAAAAACACTTTACGTCAATTCAAGACGCCAAGCCACATAATTATTTAAATGTGAAAATGACTTAATTACTCAGTCTTATAAAAAATGTTTTCATAGTTCCTTCTAGCAAAAATAACTTTATGAGAAAGCTCTGCTTTAAAAGTTTTTTTTTTATCGACAGTCTGTTTTACGAGCAGCCAAACTCAATCCATATGCGAGGGAAAATATCCCAGCAAGTGCCGCCGCCATGCGTAAACCTCGGTTCGTCTCTGTTTTGCTTTCTCAAGAATGAAAAAGGTCAAAACTACGACAGTCGAGACACGTAAACCACCGAGGTTTGAGCTCGCGACATCATTTTTTTGTATCGTTACCGTAAATCCAAGAAGGCCTGATAGTTAAGTGAAATAAATGACTCTTTACGAACATTTACATACACATACACCAAAGGGAAATAAAAACAACACAAATACAAAACATACATTTAGTGACTGCAAAAAAAAAATTAAATAAAATAAAGAAAAAGTTTCAAAACTTAAATCCAACTTACAAAGGGTAGAGCAAGAAGTTTTCAGTGAAAAAGGGCGTGTTGAAGAGAAGTGAAGAGTTGGGAAGGAATCGTTGCGCTTCTGCTCCTGTCGGCTCTCTCTCTCTCTCTGCAGCTACTATTCCAGATGTGTCTCATGCAGTCCAGTCGGTCTGAGAGCGCCGCCCTGCAGGCCCAGCACGTCACCGGAGCTCTGCTCCTTTCCAACCTCCCCCTTCTTTTACTCCCGCGGAATGATATGGGCTGTGCTGAAGTTCGGAGGGCTGTACACGGTGTCCAGTAGTATTTTGTTTTCTTGCTAAAAGTCTTGGAAATGCAAGAGGCGTTGGTCGGCTCAGTGTTTTAAAGCGGAGCACTTCTGCATTCTGCGTGGCTGACACACCTCATAAAGTTGCATGTTGAGTCTTCAGTTTGTTTTATCCGTTTATAGCTCATTAGACAAACTGGAGTCCTTGTCTCTCATGGTTTTGGCTGTTGGCAAATTGTGTGTTCCCTCTTTATTGCGCTTATAAAAACAGTTTAACTCGAAACAATAAAACTGGCATAGCATTGTGTTTGTGTAAATAAACATGGCTTTCAAAAGTCTCCCTATCAGAAAGGCAACTTTTTGTTTCAGAGCTAAAAAAAAACATTACAGTCCAAGCAAAAATAGGACCCAAATTCTAACACATCAGCTTTAAAATCTCTCACAGTCACGCTTGGCATTTATTAAACAGAATCTGCACGATCTTTTTCTGATTATTTTACAATCCAGATAAATCATAATTTAACTGGATGAAATTTGCCTCCCAAAAATAATCAGCTTCTGAACTCCATGAAGTTTGGAAGCGTCACAGAGAGCATTGGTTACAGAGCAGGGAGTTGCTGAGACTATAGATTGTTTGCTATAGCAGCTATTTCTGTTTTGAACTGCTTTCACACTAATATTTCTTAATCAGTGGTACTTTCTTGTATTCTGTACAAATGCAGCAAAGTTCACAGGATTTCTGTGAACTTTGCTTCCAGATAACTTAGCAACCAAAAAAAAGGAAACAAGTGAAAAGGACCAGCATGGTCTGAAATGGCCAGGTTTGATGTTAAAGCACTATATTCTAGCAGCCATCAGCTTGTGGATCTCTGTATTTTGCTTCAATTATGTAAGGTTGAACTCCTAGGTGGAAATATCTCTCTGTCTGATATTATCTGTGCTCATCTCCATAGTTTTCTTTGAGGGAATACTTCTTCAGACTGAATGGAAATGTTTAAAAAATCAAAACAAATTATATTGAAAATTGTTTTTTTCAATTCTAGTAGTTTTATATAATTGCCAGCTCTAGAGTCTGTTCTTAAGAAAATCCATGAAATCAGATGACCTGCATGGTTAATATTTAGAAAAAATAGATCACTTAATTTTTTTGTTTTATTCTGCACTGGGATTTCTCTTGTTACATTTATGTTTCTTTATTAGACTTGAACAATTGTTCGAAATAAAATGCAGCTCTGGCTTTTTACATTATTCAAACACATAAAATGAACTGATCTGTGATTATGGCATTAATTATCTTAATTATCTTACATTTTATAAATCTATTCTAAGGCACATGAGAACTGACTGACCACAGCTTAGATTTGCTTTTTGCTGTGTACCTCAGATAAGGAGCTTAGCTTGGTATGAAGAATGACTTTGACATAAACTTTTTAGCTAGCTTAGCTTTAGCTAAACAAACTAAAGTTTGATGTAAACTTAAATGTGTGGTCCAGCACAGAATGTTTCTTAGTCTTTTGGCAGTTCTTAGCTTTTACCAAAGTGTAGTATTCATCAGTGGCAAGCAGTTCCCGGCCCAGTTAGGCCTTCTCCACACAAAAGGGTGGTTTCCTGAGTAAACCACTTATTTAACAGTTAGTCTGAGGAAAACTGACAGCTCAACCACACAGCCAGTCCACTGATGTTTCTGTACTGATAAACATAGCAAAGTTACATCAAACCCAAAGCCTGGAGCTTGTCTAATTTTGACGAATATCACACAAACTCACTATCAAGCCAGAAGCCATGCATTGTGGACAAGCCTTGGAAAAAGGAACAGTTCAAAGAGACAGACTACATGTCTCAGCAAAATGTTTACAGCAACAATAACATTTTGGATGCTCAGCTTGTGACAGACATGGATATCTGGGTTTAGGTACAGGGTTTGTTATGATATGTTTTCTTGTTGGTTCTTTGTGATAATTAGTCTGTCCAGATTCTCTGTGTTGTCTCTTGGTTCATTCTTTCATGTTTAGTTTCCTAGTTTGTTCCTGTGCTCTGTCTTGTGTGTATTTTAATTTATTTTTCTTAGTCGTTTGTAAGACGTGTTTCATCTTTTGGTTAATTTTTTTCTCAGCTTGGACAATTAGTAAGGTTAAATTGATATTTGTTTATTTTTATTAATTTTATAATGCATTCATTAGTAGACTTTTGTTTGTAACCTTCTCTATATTAAACACCCCAAGCATTTTTTGGCCGAAGAGTAATATTTGACTAAACCAGTGTCGTCAGCTAAATATTGTGTAAGCAGAATTTGTCAAAAAAAAAAAAAATGTTGCAAATATAGTTTAACTGAACTGAACATTACATTTGCAAACTACAAATTGAAATACATTTGATTGATAAATGTGACCTGTCCTTTGTTAGGCAAAATTGTAATTCTGCTGATTTTTTTTTTTACCCTTTAAGATCTTCATATTTTACAAAACTGAGCTGCCCCTATACTGACTGGTCAGAGATACATGTCATTCCTTGTTCTGCTCAGAAATTGCTTGTTTGAGTGTTGTTGCCTGTGAATGAGCCCTCTAGAGTCCAGAGGACTCATGGTATGTGCAGAATGCCTGTGCATGAGCGTGTGTATCTTTGTGTGTGTGTGTGTGTGTGTGTGTGTGTCTGTGAGGCAAGCCCCTTGTTCACTTCTGTGTGAGTACAGAGACGGCAGAGCTTGTCCAGTGCCAAAGGGAGTTACCATAGTGCAACGTTTGGATCATACTAAATCGATGGAACTCTCCACACAAACAAGATTTAAGGATGAGTGACCGACACTGCAGGCCACGGCTTGCCAGGTCTCTGAATCCCTCATCTCAGCACCGTGGCAAGGCTGTAAACCAAAGCAGGATGATGATACCAGTGGAAAAAAACCCCAAAAACAAACAAGAAAAAAATCACCCAGTTTAGACTGGGGTATCTCTTGAAAACACCCCAGTTTAAACGTAACTGCCGTCGGAGAAACAAGGTTTAATTTTTGTCATTCTCCTTTGTATTTTTAAACTTTGTGGCCAGAAGTTAAGGATTGTTTCATGTTTACAACTATGTCCAATTTAGTATTGGTCTTTCACCACAATACTCAAGAAAATATTACAATGGAGGTTTATATTAAGGATCGTGACAAGCTTTTGAAGATTCTGTGTGCAGTTTGCTCCCACCTGCTTCCACTAGATCAGACATATTCATCTTTTCACCTTGCTGCTGTTGGCTCTGCCTCCCAGAAGCCCCCAAACCACTGCTTCAATTAGATCTTCACAAACAGCAGCAGCTACAGCTGAGTGCTCATGGTGTCAATGGGCTTTGCTTCTTTGCCCAACTCCTGCTCTGCCAGGACACACAGAACCGCTTCACCTGGCAGCCCGCAGCCCGGGCAGCGGCCAACAGTCTCATTCCTTTCTGTGTTTACTAACACAGACCACAGGAATCCACCTGACTGAGCCAAAAACTTCAAGGGCCGGTGAGCGAGAGGCCCGAGTTTGGTTCCACATATAATCAAAGAATATCTGTAGGGAATATTAGTTACACAATCTTAATTGTGGAAGCTTCAACGTTTCACTTACAGATTTATTTATAAGGGGCACTCCAATAAACATATCAAAAGGCAATAATTTGGAGCTAGTAATGACATTTTTATAAAACTAGCAATATTTTCCAATGAATACTTCAGAAACACTTGCTTCAAAAAGAAGCCATCAGTCGCAGACGATCCCTGGACTGAAAGTCTCGGTTTTGCCATGTCCTTTTGTTACGTAGCTGGTTGCACAATAACCCCCCAAACCTCCCATTTTAAATAAAAAACACAGCTCTTCTTTCCAAATCTGGGGTTACAAAACAAAAAGGTATAAACATAGTGAATAGAGCATGGCTTTCCAGGTGTAATTTAAACCTGGGCTTCCTCCTCTACCAAAGGATTGAACGGGGGGAGGGGAGGGTGGTATCTAGTTCTCCAAAACAGCAAGCGATCAAGTTAGGGCACATACGCTTTTGTAACTTGATCGCTCGTCTGCTTAATGTTAATTTTTACTTTTTTGTCAGAGAAGCTACTTCGTGCAAAACAGCTGACTGATTGCCAAGCTCATAGAGGCGTAATAATGTTCCTGCTGTTAATGAATGAGAATACGCGTTGTTAGGGCCCTGCTTAAATATGTTTTACATTTGAACAATATGTGCAGTTTAAGAGATTCTTCTAATCTGCTTTCAGTTATACTGTATCATGTTTGATCAAGTCCATGCATCTATTTCGGCTTTGATGCAAATGATGTGACGTTTGTACTGCACGGTTGAGGTCAGGTCGTGTTTAAGTGAATTACCATGGAATGAGTCAGCCGTACTTTGGATCCGCATACAGGAGCGGCCGGATGGTTCTGTTAGGATGAGCTCGTCCACAGCCACACCAAACGTAGGAGGGATGGCAAAGCGAGAAAATCTAGGTTTTGCTTTTGGTTTTGGATGCAGCCAGGACTTGGCCCCATGCAGAGCATCTAGCAGAACAGTCTGACAGGCAATCTAAAGTTTGACATTAGATATTTACATGCAGTGTATAATGTAATATATGACTTTTTCACAGTCTAAAATTGAATAAGAATATATTTCTCACGTTTTACGTCTGTAACCAGTGTTTTTTATATATATATATATATATATATATATATATATATATTTGCAAAATACCAGCATAAAATAACATAAATTATTTCTTTATTCACCTTAAATTCAGAAGTATAGACTACATTAGTATTTGGTAGAGTTGCCTTTTAAAATGTGACCTGGATCAAAATGTTTTGGGTGTCCTTCCTCAAGTTCAGCATAATAATTTTCAAGGTCTTTTTTTCAAATCCTTCTGACATAGTTGACTCAGGTTAGTACGCCTCCTTGGTTACAACTCTTCAGTTCTGCCCACAATTTTTAAGGGATTTAGACAAGTGCTTTGTGACGGCCTATCTAAAACATTAAAGCTGTTATCTTTAGTCTACTTCTTAATGAATTTGGAACTGTGTTTAAAGTCATTTGCGTTTAAATTCGTTGCTGATGGCTTTAGATACTGCTTAAAGATTTTCACATAATGTTGATGTTCTCTTCACCCCGACAACATCATACCATCATCTGTACTTTTGCTAAGTATAATTTGGATTTTTTGGGGGTTACTTTATGTTTCTTTTGGAATATTTGCTCATTTCCTCCGACTTTCTTATAAGTGGACCTTTGTGAAGGCATAACAAAAAATATTTCCATCCCCATTTCTGAAGAGTTTTATGGCTGGTCAACACAATGCTGTTTATACTTTCATATAAATGAATAGATAAACACTGCAACTTCAAAATCTGTAAATTGTTTGCTGATTTAGTCTGATTTAACGTCAGACAGTGACAACGATGGTTATGTCTTTTTTCAGTGTATGTAAATATCTGGATCTTATAAGTGTCACATTCCCTTTAAACTAAAGAGGCAGAACCAGAACAGTGACATTTTGACATCAGACAACTCATTTCACGTCTTCATTTCATCGCAGGTTGACATGTTTTCACTGAAAATTTGACTGTAACTGGAATGTCAAAATCCTCTGTGTGTGTGTGTGTGTGTGTGTGTGTGTGTGTGTGTGTGTGTGTGTGTGTGTGTGTGTGTGTGTGTGTGTGTGTGTGCTGCAGCCAGGTCCGCGTCAAATGCATGACTCAGTTGGTGTACAGTACAAACAGAGGACGTTGGGATTCCTCTGCCACATATTTACTCTTCCTTCTTGGGTGTTAAGAGTTGGTAGCATGGTGAAGCCTGAGCTGGTATTTGTGTTTCGTCACTTAGCAACTATCAGATAATGCTGCACAGATCACACAGGAGGAGCTAAGAAGGAATCCCCTAAAACCCGGAGCTATGCTAAAGGATTGCAAACATTCGCAATTGACTGTTGGAGTGAATTACATTCTGACACAAGGCATAAACATTCACAAGAAAATTATGTTTCTGGAGGACGCAGCCCATGGCAGGAATGTTATTTTCATTTTTTATTATTATTATTATTTTAAATACAGCATTTCTTGTACTTTACAAAAAACAGATGAAGGTCTGCTCACCAGAACAAGACAGGATCACATTATAGCTTAATCTTTCCGTCCACACTTCTAATTATTTAAAAACATTAAAAGTCCAGCATGAAGCATGACTAAACAGAAGAGCTTTATTGGATATGAAATAATTAGATAAAGTAGACTAAGGCTGTGCTACTCTCCCTACTGAAATGTGCCTGTCCCTGACTACAAAAAAAGGACAAATAAATCAGAGACATACATTGCGAAAAAAAAATCTCTAGATTGCGGCACTTCACTGATCCCAAACATGTGCTAATCATTAGTTTCTGGCTTCCTGTTGAAATTGATGTAACTGGCACACACATCCCAACAGGCACGATCATTATACAAACTGTTGCTTAGAATCTGAGAGATACTGTTTGTCAAGGGGTTGCAATAAAAAAATAACTTACAGAAGGAATTAGATGAATGTCACTTTTGTTTCCTCAGTTATCACAGCACAGAAAAAAACAAGCCATATCAGACATCTTCCCTGCAAGCTGCTTTAAACAAAAATAAAAGATGTTTTACTTCAAGTTGTCATTAAGTTACTTGTAAAACAGCAGCTAAAAGTGCTTACTGCTCCTAAAAAATATACATATTGTTCTAAATATCTTATCAGACTTTTTCAAGAAGAGCATTTGTGTTCCTGCTTGCAGAGACTTTTGGGACATTCCTCTTCTCTAAGTGCCAGAATGGCGTCTGCCAGCAAATACTCTCTTACCTAAACTTTCCAACACCTATAAGAAGAAAAAAAAAGGTGATTCTAACTTGCATTTTGTGCTCTAGCTTAGCGACCTATTGTTTGCTTTAGAAAGCTTCTCAGCTCAAATGTCACGATAAGGAAGTATAAACACATGAGCTCATTTACTTTCAGGTTTAGAGTGAAACCTGAAAGTTAGCTTCATTTCTTGAAGCTTTAGCGTTCAAGAAAATCACTGATAACCCAGAGCAATACTGAAGATTTTCACAGATGGTGACACTTTATCGACTTCCTTCAGTCGCATGTAAAAGCCGAGCCGATAATAAAAACTCAGGTTTAGAGCGAAGGGTTAGGAGAACAATCTTCTTTCGGTACGCTGCCAAGAAAACTTTCGCTTTTATCACTGCCAAGATTAGACAGTGGTGAAGTCATGAGTCATCTTGGAATCTGCAGTGCCTCCAGGACTTTGGTTGCTTTTCAAATTTCCCCAAGAAGAACAGACCAGATCACGTGCTGGGAAATGTGGTGACACAAATACACATGTAATGACTGGCCTGGTGAGTGTACAGCGGCCTGGCCAGAGGAAACTGTGGCCTTCTACGGAGTCCAGCCTTGACGCAGCGATGTATGTTTTCGTCTGTCGGCGTCAGTTTGGACCGCAGCCGAGAGCATTCAGCAACATCAAACCTGTGCCAAACCCACTGACAGCTCCTCTCTGTGTAGGAGAGAAGCAGGAACTGAGGATGAACCGACAAAATCTTTACATGGACATAGAAAAGCTCTGGAAGTAATTTGGCTTGAAAGCACTGACTGATTCAGAGCCAAATGATACTGTTACTGCACCGACTTCCCTCCCCTCACCACAGCCTTAACCCTTTTGCTGAACTTTGAACTCATCAAGAAAGATGAACTAATTCATTTTGTATTCATTTTGTTAACCATGCAGGTTGACTGTGTACGGGGATCACAAGTTGGACATGTAGGGCCTGGTGTTCATTGGACAGAAACATCACTTGAAACTGTGCGTAAACGTAAAAAAAAATCCACAAAAGATCTGTTTTCCACGCTGATGACTTTGGAAATCCTCTAACCGACAATCTCTGCAATCCTGTGGTTCATATGAGTGGTTCAAAGTACATAACCTCAGCAAATATTTTACATATTACTATGAATCTTAGTAAACACATGTCTGAGTCCTCTTAAAATTATCATGGTTTGTGTTTTTTTTTTTTACATGAATCAGATTCATATTAAATTTTAGCCAAGTAAACAGCTACACTACTAATACGATGCTTGCTGTTTTATGTTAATTTTGTATTTTAGAGTTCAACTTAGGGATCATTTTACTCTGTACAATCACTGAAAATCACAAGACATGACAGTAAACAGCTCTTAATGCTGCTAGTAATTATCAATTTCTGTAGAGTTTGGTTAAGACAACTTTAACTCAACTTTACAGATCTCTAAGGAGAACTACTAGAAGGCTATCAAGTGTAGCACACCGGACAACAACTGGCACTCGTGGTGAAGATGTCAAAAATACTAAAATAAAGTAACTATTTATTGCAGAAACATGACCTCCACCCTCCTTCAGTTTAAGTGCATGCTTTGGTGAGAGAAAACAAACAGAAGTTCCATTTTTTTTATAATTAACAAGAGGAACCAGTGCCAACCTTCAACATTCCTATGAAATACATAAGCCTGAAGCATTTTTGTAATTTGTATTTTTTTCTTTTTTAAATTTATCAATGTCTTGAAATGTCTTAACTGTAGTCTTCAATGTTTTTCTTGATTTATGTTACAAATTTGACCAGTACAGAGGCCCGTCTGTTGTATCCCCCTTTAAATTTAAAAAGACAAGAGAACATGGCATTAAAGGAAATATGTGCTGACGAGTGAGAAACTTAATACAAGAAAGTTGCTACAGGCCTAAACTTGTGAATATCTACACTCACAGGAATACATAAAATGTAAACCAACTTTTACATACCGAGTACATTTGCCTCATGCTTAAGACGAGAGCAGCTGCAATCACTGCTTTTAACACCAGCGCTAAAAATAGTCACATGGTTTATTTTTGCGGCTCTGCATTTAGTGGATTTACAATATGACTGTGATGTCTACAAGGCTGTGAAAAGTATTTGCAGTCAGATTTCTACTGTTTTTCTGCTTTTTTTTAACTTGAATTTTAAAAAAATGTCATTGCACATTTTTTAAATTTTAAACACTCAATAAAAAGGCTGATGTGATATGAGGATTCCATTTATAAAAGGACAAACACGATGAGAAACAACCTGAACCTAATTGAAAAAAAACAACAAAAAAACAAAACCTAAATGTAGTGGATAATTTACCACACCTGACAGCAACGATTGTCCTTAAACATCTGTGATAAGTTGGTATTTTACATCCTTGTGGATGAAGAAGCTGTCAGAGAAAAAGAGGCTGTGGATGGAAATTTCCCCTCTATTTCTTAAATAACTGCTACAATTCAGCCACAATGGACAATTTTTGAGGATGAATGTACAGTTTCAGATTGTGATACAGCGTCTCAATCAAATTTATACCCAGAACTTGACGTCGTCAAGGTCCCAAAGCAGCCCTAAACCAAAAAAAACCTACCATCACCATGTCTCACTGTTGGTGTGAGCAGAGGTTCCCAAACTGTGGGGCGCGTCCCCTAGAGGGGGCCGTCGTGCCATTGGAAGGGGGGGGAGCCGTCTGGATGAAAAAGAAAAACAAAAAAACATGAACGCTGTATGCACTGGGTTTTTACCTTAGAATGGCCAACTCTGTTATTCCTCTGTCAATTTGATACAGTAAGGCTTCCACACTTCCCATATATGTGTCCTCTGTCACTTTTATCAGCAGTTAAAACTATTCAGTCCGTTGTTAACATGTGGTAATCTGTTTTTCCGAGCCACCTTTAAACGCAACATGATAGCTACCACTCTGGGTTTAGGAAGGAGACCTGCTGCTGCTGTGCGGAGCTGCACAGGTGTGTTAGAATCATGGCAGCAAACCAGCAAAACACAAAGAACTTCTCACAGTTTCCCCCCAAAACTAACAGACTGTCGAGTAAAGCTGTTTGATGCAGGTAAAGTTAGCTAAAAGATGACTAGCTAGCTAATATCAATACATCACCTTAAGCTTGTTAACAAGTAGCT
>CAEGAF010141549.1:0-26324 GCA_903067075.1 Micropoecilia bifurca | reverse complement strand
ATGGCCCCCCCCCCCCCCCCCCGCCCCCGCCCCCCAAAAGGGAACCAACCCATCCAACTATTGGCAAATGAATCCGAATGTCTCTCAAGCTCCTATCAGGTATAATGGTGGGTGAAATAAGTCGGCACATAGAGTCCCACATGCTGTTTTCACACCAGGACTTCAGAACTTGGACAGCATGGTGGTTCTGATTGGAACACTGTTGCCTTGTAGCAAAATGGTGTTGGGTTCAAATTCAAACCCGGGGTTTTTCTGCATGGAGTTTGCTTGCGTGTGTTTTTCCTGTGCGAGTTTTTCCGGATACTCTGGCTTCCTTTCACTGTGAAAACACATGACTGATAGGTTATTTAGTCTGTGTAATTTCTCCCTACACAGTAAAAACGCCAGTGTTGAATTAACACCCAAAAGTGTCTATATGTGTCCAAGTCAGCAGGTGTTAAAATAACACTTTTGAAAGTGTTAAAAGATTGACATCCATATTTTTGTTAAATTAACTTTGGTCTATAATACTGAAATGATGTTAAGAAAAGTTAAACTTTACATTTCTGTGTATTGTTTTGCATATTTTCCACTGAATTTGATTGATATTGGCACCTTGTGGGTCAATTATTTACTTTTTTAACACCACATTGTGTTTTGTGATCAACACTACACTGGTGTTACTTTTAATATATTTTAACACCAGCACCATTGTAATGCTAATTTGACACTCTGTAGTGTTGAATTTAACACCAGCTGACTTGTACACATATAGACACTTTTGGGTGTTAATTCAACACTGGCATTTTTACTGTGTAGGTGTGTGTGTGTGAGTGCGTTTGTTTATAATACCTTGTGGGGACGATTTTCCTGACATATACTACGTTGTGGGGACCAATTGCTCCCTGTTTTAGGGTCAGGGGTCAGAGTTAGGACTAAGGTGTGAATTGAGTTTTGGTTAGGGTTAATTGTTCGGGAAACAACTTGCTGAGCTAAACATCTTCTGAACTGGATTGTTGAACCTTTATCAAACATAAAAGAGACTGATGTGAGAGAATATCAACCCATGTTACCACAAGGTGATTATTTGACTGGTTCTCTTTTTTAGATTTGATGTTAATAAATCTAAAAAACAATAAATAAATACAATAAAACTCTGTAGAAGTTAATCTAAATTGCTAGATTCGTTGCAAATGTCAAAGTTGTAAATACCCACCCACATACACACAAACCTAAAAGTCAAATGTGGACTCTGCTCTTTCTGAATGAGCTCAGTCCCCTCAGTGAGTCTCAGTGAGTTTGACTCCAAGCGGCAACAGACGGATCGCCAGTGATAGCCGAAGCGCGCTCCCGGTGCGCGCCGCGGGTCCAGCCGGAGCATCAGAGGCTTCAGTAGACATCCGCAAACTTCCGCCGGTTGAAGGTGGGTCAAGTCACAGAGAGAGAAAGAAGTTTGCTTTTGACATTTCTGGAGACAACAGCGACGCCAAAGTGGATCTTGTCTCTGACTGTTTGATCTGGATCGACGTTGTGACAGTGGCTGCTTGCGGGAGAAAAAAATAAAATAAAAAAGCAGCGTGGCTTTTGACGCTCCGAGATGAAACGACTACAATGTGATATTTGACAATCAATTTTTAGGCTGTGAATCTTTTTGTCTCCATGTTCTCAAGTTTTTCCTTTTTAATCCTCTGAAAAATTCAAGCGTCTAAAACCGGACTAGTTGCTCTGAAACTGTGGGAAAGAAACAATTTCTGTTTCATCGCAATGGACAACACGGAGTGAATTTTGTCATCAAATGGACTTCAATTTCTTCTTTTGAAGAGCAACGTCGGAAAGTCACAAGTTTGTGCAAGGAAGCGGGAAGGAAATGACACCCAGCCCTTTATTCCTGGTCCTCATTCTGTCGCTTACAAGTAAGTTATGTTCGATTCCTTGCGTTTAAGCGTCAAACTTACGATGAAAAACATGCATTTCGATTCCAGTGCGTTCGGACTAGCAGCGTTTTAGTGGAGAATTTATTCAGTGCTGTGATCCGAGGGAGGGAATAGACGCTGTCCATGGTGCTGATGTCAATAGAAGCACACAGATTTCTGGACTACTTCAGATATGACCGACGTGCCACACACACGCACACACACACACACACACACACACACACACACACACACACACACACACACACACACACACACACACACACCTACCTACGCACACACACAAGTTTGTACATGAACGATGTTCGGGTTCTGATGATTTGCACAAAAATCCCTGACTTTGACTGAGTTTTTGTCAGTTTGTAGTAATAATAATACTACAAACTGACACACATTATGGGACACACTGTTCAGTTTTGAATTTCTTTCTCTTTCACTTAATAACTTTTTTGCACTTTCTCATCCTTTTGGCTAAAGAAAGGTTTTCAGCCACCAACTCCACTATTTGGCTATTTTTAAACACATTTGTTGGCAGCCCTTGAAAGATGTGTTAAAAGCTTTATTGCTGTGGCATCATTTCACAGTGAAAAAAAAATCTACATGGTTTATTTTGTGTTTATTTATTCTCACTTTGACAAACTATCCTTTAAACAAAATCAACCCTGGCTTAATCTTTGTGGATAGAAATGTTTCATTAATAACCAACGACCGTCTTGCTCTGAGGGGTATACATAGAAAATGATGCAGAGGTCAGTTTCTTTTAGCCTCTGGGTTGGAGAAGCAGCCATAACACATCGTGCCACCAGGCACTGGTTGAGGTAAAAGAAATATCCAGAGCTCATTGTAAGAGAGTACAGGCCCACTGGTAGGATAAGAGTAATGTCATAAAAAAATGCTTTTTTAACTGAAACATTGTGTTTAATCAGGCAAGATGAAGATTAAGCTTTTCAGCAAGAAACACTTTCAGGTGAGTTTGGTATAAAACAAGGGATGAAAATGTGTAAACACCTTAATGTCCACCATTAAGCCGGTGAAGATGCTGCAGTGGCATTATGGCCTCTTTTGAGGCATAAGAAAAATATTTTCATACAAACCGGATCATAAGCTAAAGATGCCATTAGATCTTTCAACAGGATTGTGATCCCAAAGAAAAACCTCTTTCTTTGTCATCCAGACCTCCTCAAAAGACTTTAGAAGAAATAGATCGAGTGATTAATCTTGCTAAGTGTTGTCCTTTTGACAAAAAGGGATTCGCACAAAGTATTAGCGGCAGAATTTCCAACAACTCTTAACGCAATGACGTTACCGAAAACAATTATCTCCTAACTTCATTTTGAATTGAAACTCACGGTTGGGTAACATCTGTCTCACTCTCGTTTAGAGATATTTTCTTCCATCTACCTGGAAGGTTGGACTGTTGTTGTATGCAGACTCTAAAAATATTCAAAAGTAAAAGCAGATGGGCTGTTTGAATAATTCACCGAGGGCTACTTTTGTTCGTGTATCCAAGAAAGCCCTGCATCGCTTCTCTCAGAGAACACACTTGAGTGGCTCTCTGTTTAAAAAAGAATCTCTTTGTTAATAATCTGCCCTGGATTCTTGTTTTGTGGAGCTTTGTGGGGTTTTTTGGCTTCTTTTATCACTAAACTGACACATTAAGCATTTTCCTCAAGGTCAGAATCAAACAGCGAGGACATTTTACCAACATCAATGAATAAAATAGGCAACTTACTACACTTGATGCACTCAACAGAAAAAAAAGGAAAAAAAAAACGTGGTTAAGTATCATCCTATTGGATCCATCAGGATACATATTCTCTGTAAACAAGGTTTTAAATAATTTATGGGATGCAATGCTGTACAACTCAGAGAGACTGAGCAGCTTTCTGTGTCTTTTACAGTGTTGCTCTCTGTGTTTGCATTTCCTTAAAGGCCAGAAAATTTGTGCTGGATTAGTGTTGTGTAATTGTATTTGGCAACCAGTGCTCATTCAAAGCGGCTGAGGCGTTTAATAGCAGCTGTGGTGAAATGCACAGATTAAGAACAGCAGCCCTATAACTTCACTGATTCTGTCCTTTTGTGCTGCTTTAAGGCATTTGAGGCCACATACAGCAGAGTAATAAGTCAATATTATATTTTAATCTGCCTTTTGGATACAAAATTCACAGTGAATGTCTCTAATAGCCAGGGCAACCAAGAAATCAAATTAAATCATAACAAGTAAGTCAACAAATCATGTGTTTAATGGAACATCAAATACATGTTGAACACTTATTTATTTAAATATCTCAATACTGTGTAATTCAGTCATTTTTCTGATAACGACGACTTCAAAAAAACCTGGCATATAGATCAATGCATCACTCAGATGGGATTTTGACCCATTCTCAATAGAAAATGTTTTAATCCGGGATGTTCTTGGTGTGTCTTCTTTGTACTCCCATTTCAGTTCTTTTCATATATTTTAAATGGGATTCATGATGGATAATCAGCTGGGCTGTTCACTTTATATCAGGCCCTTATCATTCAACTCAGAAAGTCTGAGAGAACGTTATCCAACCTGATGGAAATTATTTCAGTAAAAAATCTCACTGGGAATCACACTGTTGTTGCAAAAGTGTTTCATTTTTTTTTAAAAATACGTAGGTTCAGTTAAAAAACTGGGGACGATAAAAGTTGTGCAAAAAACAAAAAATATGGAAAGATTGCAAGGGCATCTCTCTTCTCTATGCAAACAAAATATAAAGAAATGGGAGATAACTCAGCTTTTGCACAACATGTTAGGACAGAGTCTAACTTACATCATCCTTAAGTTTAACCCAGCTTTCCCTCTGCAAGCGGTACCTCAAACTAGTTGTCCTTTTGGGTTGAAATAAGCTGAAAACTGGTTGTTTCATTTAGCTTTAATGCATTTATTCGCCCCATTTGAACTGAAACAAATAACACCCACTCTGACATAAAAGTCGAAACAACATGGTGCATCTGTAACAAGAACATCTGCTCTCGCTGCACGCAATCTACTGCACAAAAAAAGGGAGGCAGTTCATGTGGCACAATGAAGCAAGCCATCTAGATATTTAATGCCCGCTTTGCTTTGGTAAGTTTGCTTGACAATGGAGGAACGATGACAGCAAATGTCATGAGACGGAAAAAAAACAAAAACATTTTGCCTCCAAGTTATTCTGGGCTCTATTTTTTACATAACCAATCATTTAAAGCTGTGCAAACACAAAGCTTGGAGAGGTTGTCTCATAGGATGCATGACTGGATTTCTGTTTGTTTTTTTCCTCTCTGAGTCTGCAAAATGCCCAGCCAATCACATTGACAAAGCAAACGAGAACATGGTGTGACAGTGATATTGTTAGGCATTAATAGCTTTATTGTTCACATCCAACTGGCATCTAAACACATGAGAAAACCAAAGTCAGTTTATTTTTTATTTTTTGTAAAGTGAAGCTTCCTGACATTGTGGTTCACCGCAGGACGAGCAAATGGCATTTCTTCATCACATTAATTATTGATTGACTGATGTATTGTTTTCACATAATGTATGTTTGTGTTTGTTTTTCTAATGACTGATTTATCCTGGAGCCATATGAAATTAAACACACTCAGGACGTATTTGCTGCTCGTGCTTTTCTGCCCTGCAGACAGCAGAGCAGAGAATGCTGAGGAGCGTCTGGTGAACCACCTGCTGGGACCTGAGCGCTACAACAAGCTGATCAGACCTGCGGTCAATAAGAGCCAACAGGTCACCATCTCCATACAGGTTTCTCTGTCGCAGCTCATCAATGTCGTGAGTATACTTTATGATCCGCAATAATCGTCAAAATTGGGTTTTGGGACAAGTTTCAGTGGTACATTGAAGACCCATTATAATATTTTCAATTATATTATAAAGATTTTATACAGTGCTTTTGTAAAAGTTTTTATCCCCCTTCAACTTGTCTCTAACTTCTCACTTAAACTTTTCATGTCGATAATGTGATATTTAAGGAAAAAAAGTTTTTTTAGACATGAACATTTATGCTGACTCTTATTTAGCTTCTTTTTTTTATCATGATACCTCTAAACAAAATCTGGTGCAACTTAACAAGGAAAACTGTCTCATGAGGAGCAAAGGCACCTCAGACAGGTTAGAGACAAAGCTCTGGAGAAATTTAAAACATGGACTGAAAAAAAGATCTTATGGTGAAGTAAATTTAACAAAACTGAATATGTGAAATCAACAATAAGAATTCACATTAGTGTATTTACACAAATATATCTAGTATTAAGGTCGAAAATATGTATTCAAGAGACAAGACATTGTAATATTTTTCAGATAATACATTAAGAGCCTATCTTAACAAAAAACAAAAAACTATCTTTTCGGTGTTTCATTCAGTATTTTAAAACACCAAATACCCATAAGACTGTTTCAATCAAGTATTTTCTTTTTAAGTTGTTAATAAATTACAACAAACTCAGATTTATTAAGATAACTTAAGATTTCACAGCGTACTTTGCAAATTTCATTTACTACATTAAAAACAGTTTCATAATTTATACAAAGTTCAGCTTTGCTTGATCAACCTGACAAAATTAAATTCACTTTACTTGGATTTTCCTTTTCATGTCACAACATAAGTACATTCTTTGAACAAAGAACAGATAAACATGAATAAATTATACAAATAGTTACCTTTTTTAAGTAAAGGGCAGAATATTTTTGTCAGTGTGGTTTGGTTAAGAAACAAAATCTCAAGCTGTGGACAGTTCTCAGAGAGCTGCACAATCCTTGTTCTGAAAAACCTCCAAGTCATCAACGTCTTGACAGACTCACAGCTCCAAAGAGACCAGAAGCCAAGAGGCCATTTTAATGCACCAATGTAAACCAGTTTTTAAATATTTAAATGAGAATTTTTAGCTTTATTTCTCCTTATGTCATCTGCAAAATGTTCCAGATTTCCACAGAATGGACCACCCTTTGTGAAGGAGCTGAACTTTACTTCAGCGGATCCAGATTTTTCAAGTAGAGGCGATGCTGGGTCGAAAACCCAGAAATTTGGGCTTTAATTTGGTGACATGACAGCCGATCCTTTTATATCATCCAACATAAGGCAGCATCGTGAGGAAACTGTAGCAGAACTGTAGCTCTGCTGTTTTTATTTTTAAACCCCTTTGGGCTCTGAGCAGACAACTTCCCAGTGTCTCTGATGCCATGCATCTTTAATCAGCTGCTCTCCCTGAGCCCATCTTACGCCGAGCCACTTGGACCCAGAGAGGCTGCTGAGCGTCTAATTTCCAGACGAGAACTGAATGCAACGTTGTTTTTGCTACTAAAAACGTGAGCTTACCTTGTAAGTAAGTGAGACAAGAAAGAGAGACGAGGAATGGAAGCAGATTTTAATCAGCTCTTTTACACTCTTGACTTTGGTGGAATCTTTTTGGGGTGTTTTTGTGAAACAAAACATCGAACTGAGGAAGTATAATTTTATATTAAGATGATAATTCATCCTCCCACTCCACCATTACATCATATCTGATAGATTTCTGTTTAATTTACTGGAAAAGCACCTATAGCAGACAACTAGAGTTTCTGTTGTTTCTCAGGAGGCTCCACTGCATTATGAAGAAAAAAACCATCAAAAATATAAATTATGGTGTGAGATGAGTGATTATGCAAAACTGACCCAGGCAATATCTATAGTATGACATAAAGCTTAATTAACAGTCTCTGTGCTGCTTTACTAGTTGTAGTTGATGAGATCTCTAAAACAAATCTACACTGTTTCTGTATCTGACTGCATATATTTATCTAATATTTAATAATTTTCTCTCTATAATAAACTCATTTCATTTAAATAGCTACGTGGATTTCATGGCATAAAATCTAACCACTGCTCTATCACCTGAACCCCCTGTTGCATCAGTGATGGTCATTTTCTTGTTTAGAAAATATATGGTTACATTGCATTAACTGGATATTTCTTAAAACACACACACACACATAATCATCTCATCACACAAAAAAAAACAGCAAATAATGACGAAGATGTGATGTGATCATGCAACCATTCAAATTTTGCATCACAGGGTTTCAGTAGAAAGACTGGCGGGTTAGATGAAGTGACAGCTTGAAGTCGCCGCCGGCTGGGAACAAGTGTGAGTCTTCTTGCCCGTCTCTCTGAGTCTTCCCGGTGATACGTGACTGACGTGTCGAGGTCGAACAGCTACAGCACCATTCGATTTTCGGATGGGCTGCAAACGCGATGCAGAACAAAAACTTGCAAGAATGCAAGGCGGAATTTGCGAACACATTCTTTTACTTGGACGTCTGAGTTTTTGTAAAACTGAATGAATCGTTGATGGTCCGTCTGGGCTGTGAGGTGGCTATTTTATTTTGAAACGTTTTTCTGTTTGTTTTTACCAACCTTGCTCATCTAGAGATTACATTTTCTGCATGTTCCTTTTTTGCAAACAGATGAGATTGGATGGAGAGCTAACGGTGATCTTCAAGTGGAAAATGAGGTCCTCTAAATCATGAACATGTTTAGATGGCCCAAAGAATATAATACAGACTACCTGATCCTGCCTTTGTGTTCCTTGTTGGGATGATGAGCTCAGCCTAATGTACGGAATAAGATTCCTTTATCCAAAATGCTTTGCATGCAAATCAAATAGTTCAGTTTTTCTCTCATCTGTTTGACTGTCTGATTACCTGTGGTAATGTGCAAATCATTCATTAAAATCCAATTGAACAAGAGCATTAGCACAAAGTGTCCGCAAATATACAGTCTTGTTATTTTTAATTTCTTTTAATAATTAAGGAAATAATTTATTTTAAGTTTGAGAAATCATTGCCAGACATCACTGATGTTTCATGATTCTGACCTAAACTTAGAAAACAGTTGCTATGAAACACAGCGAATAAGCGTATGGCGAAGTTATTAAAATCTCTACGTTACTTTATTAAACCATTGAAATACTGAAAAATATGGTATTTTGGCGTCTTTCGCATATTTTGCTAAAATTGACCAGATAAACTAAAATATGGCACAAATCCAACCAATGTTTCTTTATTTGTTTCTGCAGAATGAGAGGGAGCAGATCATGACCACCAACGTGTGGCTGTTTCAGGTACTCCGCAGTCTTTCTCTAATTCCCTGTCTGCGTCTCAATTCATACATTTCTTGATTCGGCTATAAGAGCGTTTGCCCTTTCCGTAGGAATGGAATGACTACAGACTGAGATGGGACCCGGAAAAATATGAAGGCATCAAAAAACTGCGAATCCCTTCCAAACAGATCTGGCTTCCTGACATAGTGCTTTACAACAAGTGAGTAAGGTGGAAAACTTAAACTGATAAAAAGAATTTTTAAAAAACGAGCTCGAGGCACAGTGAAAAAGTGAAAACGTCAGATAAGCGCGGCCATTCCGTTGAATCGACAGATTGCTCACTCCCAGCCAGCATGCCTAGATGGGCCCCATGTGGGAGAAAGGAGGGACCGATATATGGGTCCTATATGGGTCTGTCCGGGGGCTCCACGGTGACCCCACATGGGTTTGCCCATGTTGGGCCACAGCCTACATAGGCCTTACATGGGCCCTAAATGGAGAAACCCATGTGGGTCCACCACCATATGGCCCATGTAGGGCCCACGTGGGCTGTGGCCCTACATGGGCAAATCCATGTGGGGCCATTGTGGAGCCCCCGTCAAACCCATATGGCACCCATATGGTTTGCCCTCCTTTTTCCCACATGGGGCCCACATAGGCATGCTGGCAGGGCTGTTGAATATTCATGACCCAATCTCTAAACGTGTCACAGTGCCGACGGAGTGTACGAAGTCTCCTTCTACTGCAACGCCGTGGTCTCCAACACGGGCGACATCTTCTGGCTCCCCCCAGCCATCTACAAGTCCGCCTGCTCCATCGAGGTCCAGAACTTCCCCTTCGATCAGCAGAACTGCACGCTCAAGTTTCGCTCCTGGACGTACGACCACACGGAGGTGGACCTCATCCTCACCAGCGACTTCGCCAGCCGGGACGACTTCACGCCGAGCGGCGAGTGGGACATCGTCTCGCTCCCGGCACGCAAAAACGAGGACCCCAACGATATCACGTACCTCGACATCACTTACGAT
The DNA here is from genome assembly GCA_903067075.1 of Micropoecilia bifurca. Taxonomy (NCBI): domain Eukaryota; kingdom Metazoa; phylum Chordata; class Actinopteri; order Cyprinodontiformes; family Poeciliidae; genus Micropoecilia; species Micropoecilia bifurca. The sequence continues at coordinate 16,282 of CAEGAF010141549.1, read as the reverse complement.
TTCGTCATCAAGAGGAAGCCCCTGTTTTACACCATCAACCTGATCATCCCGTGCGTGCTGATCACGTCGCTGGCCATCCTGGTGTTCTACTTGCCTTCGGACTGCAGGGAGAAGATGACGCTGTGCATCTCGGTGCTGCTGGCCCTCACGGTGTTCCTGCTCCTGATATCGAAGATCGTACCGCCCACCTCTCTGGCCGTGCCGCTCATAGGTCTGTGATGTTTGTGTTGGTTTGCTGCTCACGGTGGCTGATTCAAGGCCGGACAACACTTGTTTTTTCTGATAATTGTAAAAAAAACAACTAATTATCATCTGGTGTTTTATGAAATGTTTTTTGCGAAAATTTGATGTGTTAAAAAAGTAATCTGAAAACTTTACATCCTTATAGCTATTTAGAAGCACTGACTTCAGCAAAGAGAAACCTAAACCAGTGGTTCCCAAACTTTTTCTCCTTGTTAAGCTTAAGGTGCTGTATTGATATTAGCTAGCTAGTCATCTTTTAGCTAACTTTACCTGCAGCCAACAGCTTTACTCAACTCAGTCGGTTAGTTTTGGGGGAAAACTGTGAAAAGTGTTTTGTGTTTTGCTGGTTTGCTGCCATGATTGCGTCACAAAGCTGCGTAGCTCTGCACAGCAGCAGCAGGTCTCCTTCGCTGCCACACAGGTGTAAACCCAGCAGGAGCGTTGTAGCGCTCATGTTACGTTTAAAGGCGGCTCAGAAAAACAGGTTACCTCATGTTAACAACAGATTAAACAGTTTTAACTGTTGATAAAAGTGACAGAGGACACAAATATTGGAAGTGTGGAAGCCCCTACTGTATCAAATTGACATAGAAATAACAAAGAGTCGATCATTCTAAGGTAAAAACCCAGCGCTTTCAGCACTCGTGTTTTTTTTTCATCCAGACGGCTACCCGCGCCCCCTTTGCAATGGCACGGCGCCCCCCCATAGGGGGCACGCCCCACAGTTTGGGAACCTCTGCACTAAACCAACACCACAGTCTTAAAACTCTTCCAGAACATGGACGGCCTTTGCAGAGTCTTACAGCCGTGGTGATTTCATGTTTTTTTAAGCACATTTAAAGCACAGTCAAGTAACTATGTTACCATCAGTTGTTATAAAAAATGCTGTATAGAAGAAATTTGACTTTGTAATTTAACACCTTGAAATTGGGCCTTTGTCTGTTTAAGAAGCTCCTGCCCTTCTTAAAGAGAGGAGAACAAGAAAGAGAAAGAAAAAGCTCACTAATGTTGGAAATGGAGGCAAAGCTGATTCTTAAAGGGAAATTTAAAACATCCTCCAGATGTTATACCCATAGTATTTTTTTTTTCTGGAAAGCATCAGGGAATTATTTTCTGCAGTAATTGGAGAAAATTTAACATAATCACTTCTTAAATACTAGATTTCCCAGAATCAATAAACTTTTACAAAATAAAGGAGGTTCTGAATACTGTGGGACAGTAAGAATAGAGTGTGAAAGGAACCGAACAAGCTGCTTCATGTTGGCTGTGAGAACAGGCACCGCCCTCGTTTAGTTTGCAATAACATAAAATTAGCAATTTCTTGATCACGTTGCATTTAATGAATTAGGAATGTAACAGCATCCAACATAAAATACATTTAAGTGAAACATGGACTTATTCTGAAATAGGTTCTGTGTTGAGTGGTTGTTGTCAGGAAGCTGCAGCTTTGTAGACGTAGCTCATATTTCCAAGGTCAAGATTGGAAAGTGTCATTTAAAATGACTTGTTCACGAGCTAATTCCTTGTAGCTTAACACACATAGGAATTATGCTATTAGAGATAATTGCTTTTTAATTATGTACGTAAAATTCATGTTTTAAAGTCTTTGAATTCTGTCAGATAGGAATGATGCGGTGTGGGTTGAGAAACTCGACCCACACACTAGTGTGCAGTAGATGAACTAACATGTCTTTGTTTTGCCCCTTTTTTCTCTTTATTTTTCCTGAACATTTTCAAGGCAAATACTTGATGTTCACCATGGTGCTGGTCACATTCTCCATCGTCAGTACGGCCTGTGTCCTCAATGTGCATCACCGCTCCCCGTCTACTCACTACATGCCAGACTGGGTCAAGCACCTCTTCTTGGTCCGCCTCGCGACCTTCCTGCTCATGAGACGCCCGGGTTCCTCCATCGTCCACAGTAAACTCCGCAAAAGGCTCACCAGCAGGAGCCCCATCAGCAAAAGCAGCTTCCACAGCGGCGCAGGCAGGAGGCAGCACTCGGACGCCAGACTGGGAGGAATCCCCACAGACTGCAACTCTTTCTACGTCAACGAGGACTCGGCGTTCAACTGCTGCTGGAAGACGGGCAACGCCCGGGACTCCCCCGACTTTGGGAGGCCGACAGCGGCGCAGCTGGAGGCAGAGCTGGAAGAAGCAGTGGATGGAGTGAAATACATCGCTGAACACATGAAGATGGAAGACGGCAACGAAGGGGTGAGGAGCTGAAGTGCAGAGAAATAAGGGGAGATAGAATAAAAATCATCATTAGCTCATTCAGCCCCTTTCTTGATGTGTGAGAGGAGCTGAAAGAGAGAAGAAACAACAGATTTTGATGTGTGTTATATTAGATCTATAGAGAAAGAGTGACTCTCTAAACACACAGTGTTTACAGTGCTTTGAAATTATATTCCTACTTCCTGAACTAATTTTTATGTTTACGTCACAGCCCCAATGTATTTGTATGGGCTAATAAACGTAGTATTAAGCAAAGTTGGGAAACATCTAGTATTTTTGGGGGGTGAAAGAGATTTTTAAATATAAATAAAAAAAAATATATAGGAAAGTTTAAAGTACGGTTGCATTTTAAAGTTAGAGACAAAATCCAAAAGCGTTGCTTTAATTTTAGTAACAAAAAATAATTAAATGACCCAGAGAGGCTGAATACAAAAGCTTGCCACACATTTCAGGTTTTCACTTCTATACAATTTGTAACTCACGTGTAATTTTCTTTTCACTTCACAAATGCACTATGTTGTTTCAATCTATCACATGCAATTCTAAAATATATCTTTAACATACTGGTAAAAAGTTCAGAAGGCATCAATTCCTTTCCAAGATGCTGTGATTTTGTTCTTTTCAAAGTTTCAGACTCTCTGTGAACTTTTGTTTTAATTTGGAACAGTCAGAAAGATTAAAGTGACAAATAAAAGCAGAAATCTGGTCTTTATCACATCTAAGCTGACTTACCAAGGAGCTAGCACTGACCCCTTTGTGGCCTTGGGTTTTTTAACTTTTCTTTCATCCAGCATGTTTTCCTGTCACAAAGTTGTTCATGAGAGCCTCTTAGGATCAGTCATATGTTTTAAGGTTAAAAATATTTTTGGCAACAGACCTGAAAGCCTTCATAACATCAGTTGTTCAAACTCTTGTTAGTCTGTTCTTCCAATCTTATGAACGTCTCCAAAGAGACTTTAATGTTTCGAGCAAATATTTTCCAGTTATGCTGAAAACAGACAAACTGTTGGTGCAAACATATATTAAAAAAGTGACTTCAGGGAGATCGGTTTAAAACATACGGATTATGGTAAAAATGAACCTGTCACAACTTTTGACTTTCTGTCATGGCTTCCAGATCATCGAGGACTGGAAGTACGTTGCCATGGTGATAGATCGCCTCTTTCTCTGGATCTTCATCCTGGTGTGTGTGGTGGGAACTCTGGGACTCTTCATGCAGCCTCTCTTCCAGAGCTACAACTCGCCCACAGCTGATGACGCAGAGTAAGTCAGGCAGACTGCGAGACACAATGACATCATTTCTAACAGAGGAAAGGCTCCAGTTAAAATGACTTAAAATCATGTTAAATAAAAAGTGTTTTGACTCTTGAAAGTGAGCAACAGTTCATCATTAGATTTAATTTCCCCACTGATTTCTAAATATTTATTTCTTCAGATAATCCATGTCATGACCGATGTGGGTGGTGGTATGAAGGGGTGAAAATTACTTATGATAGTTGCAAAGTTCCATCTGGATGGACTACGAATGCATAACGATGAATTTAACACGTGGTTTCCAATATTAAGCGTTTCTTGTCAGCCGTCTTCAGCGCCTTACCAAAGTATTCGACCTGTTGCTTTTTTCCACACTTTGTCATGTTCCATACACAACATTCAATATGTTTCCAATGTCGTGTGATGAATCGACAGTCAGTATTACACAATTGGGAAGTAGGATCAAGGTTTCACATAAAACAACAACAACAACAACAAAAAACATTGATATATTTAGTTGTCTTTCATGGAACAGAGGCAGGAGGAAAGCTGCTGACGGAGAAAAAAAACAGAGAAGTTATGGTGTGTGTGCAATAAAGGCGAAGAACGGGATGCTTTCAAATTAGACAAACTGGAGCTTTTCAGCCCACAGTTGGAGGAAGGCTAACACTGCGCCAGGCTGTGAAGATTCTTTCCTTCAGCTTAGACAGAAAGGCTAGATAATAGAAACATGTTAGATGAAATATATAATCATGTCATTCAAGGTCCAGACCTAAAGCTAATTGATGTTGACAAAATATCAAAGCAGTTGAAGACGCAAAGAAGAACAGTCTAAAACATTGAATGTTTTGGTAGAATCACACGTCTTGCAGGTGTAATTGTCACATTTAATATTTTATTCGCAACTCAGTAGAAAACATTCAAACAATACTATTCAAGAGATTTTTTATATCAAAATGCTCCCAGGAATAGTGTGGGTTTTTTTTTTACATAAAATGTTTTATATATAGAGACACGGATGAATTCATCACGCTCTGTTTTTCTCCCTGCAGATATGGAGATTTTTAGGATTTCTGTGGCACAGAAGAGAAAACAGTCGAATCAGCAGCAAAAGAAGAGAAAAAGCTGAATACTTCGGCTGCTGCTGGTCAGATCTGATGTGCATTCAGCCTGACCGGGGCAGCCTGCTGAACTTGTTGAATTTGCAACGTTGGACTTCAAATGTGAACCAGTGTTTGTTTGAGGATTGAAGCAGCATGTCCAAGAGGAACGACAGATTTTACAACTCTCTTCTCTTTCCAATTGATGAACACACCCTCACGACTACTTCAGGACAAATTTTGATGGTTTTGAACGACTATGAAAGTTTGGACTGGGTTCAAGTCAAAGACAGACTGGTATATTCACACTGTGGCTCTTGTGAAGCCATCTGCTGCGTTGTTCATATGGAAACTCTCTGAGATGACGCAGCGGATAATTATTTCTCCTCTTCTCACTCCAATCAAACCAATATTTAATGACACACAACTGGAACATTGTGTCTTTTTCACCTTTCTTTCTTTATTATAAAACTATTATTCCACCGTCCCCTTAGTGAGAGCTTCATTTCCATCGCCTGTCCTACTTTATATGTTACTTGTTCTGCTGTTGGTCTCTGTCGGTGCGTTTTTCTTCTTTGCTTAGTTTTTTTTTTTGTCTGTCTGTTATTTTTTTCTGACATGCTATATCAAAAGGCCTGTCAGACAAACTCGGAGAGGACTCAGGAAAACTTCCCCGAAAGACCACATGACAAAAAGTGATGTAAAAGCAGTGAAAGAGTGATTGGTTGCAGTCGCCATGCCCACAGAGAAACATGTTGGAAGCTGATTTGTGATTTGGGGTTACTTTCTTCAGATTGAACTGGGTTTTTCCTCAAGCTGGATGAAACCCAATCAAGTTGTTTTTCTTTTTTTTGTTGTTTTTTTTTTTTTACCCAGCATCACAGATTTCAGCCAGCGAGCTTAGCAATGAGCAACTTTAGCTTTCAGACTCACAGAGGCTGAACGTACACATCCAAACAAAAGTGACGTGTCTGTCATCTGACAGAGATAGAAAACCTGAAAGATGGCGTGAGGGACTGCTGCCAAATCAGGATGTTTTACATCTACAATAAAAAAGAATGAATGCTGAAGCTCAAACTACAGAAATTATGATTTGACGTGTCCGCGGCACATTTTAATGTAACAAGTTGTCACATTAAAGACAGAAGAAGTTGGAAAGAGTCTATTCCGTTTTTGTTTTTTACTTTTATAGAGGGTAGATCCACTTTTTGGAACGATACCAAATGTACACCCAGCAACAATGTCATGTTACACGTGTAAAATAAGATGAATGAATTTTAAAAGATTTTCCATGCTAACTGTGTTCTAATATGAATAAAAACAAATTTGTGTTGAAACTCTACAATAATGTGCTGGAAAAATTATTTTACTTTTGTCATGTTTCTGGCCCGCCTGCCTGCTTTGTTTTTCTCCTCAGTACTCACCTCTCATCAAGCCCATCTGGTCCACCTGCACGCTGCTGCGCTGGAGCACAATCAGGCTCATGTCTTCCACCTGTCCACCAGCAGTTATATTCAGCTCTCAGGCAGGCAGACGGCGCCAGATTTTTGAAAGCCTTCGTGTGAGTAAATATCCAGCATTTTCTCCTGACCTGACCACGATCTCGAACTTGTATTTGTCTCTTGGATTTTCCTGCCCTGTCTAGCCCACGTCAGATTCTCTACTGGCTTCTGTTTTCTGGACTCGACCCTGCTTCTGCCTTTTGACCTCAGCCTCCTGCCTCGCCCCTGGATTTGTCTGCCGGATAATGCCTCCACGTGTTAGACCCTTTTTCTGTGCCCTGACCACTGCTCTCTGCCTGACCCTCAGATAAGTTTGGCCTAGTCCTGCTTTCCTGACCTCCCCCACAGATTTGTCACCTGTTGCAGACCACGGTGCTACCTGGACCCCCTCATCCTCCGCACACTCTAAGAAGGTTAGTGGCTTTCCTTATTCAGCCTTGCCCCCCCCAAGACTACTACGCACTAACCTGCTTCTCTGTCCTCAGAGGTTCCTGTCCCATTGCAGGTGGTTACCTGCCCCATAACCTGATCCAAAATAAAGCTCGTATTATTTTTTCTACTTGGTGTCTGACTTAAATTTCGGGTCCTCAGTTCTGAGCATTACAACTTTGTCATTTGTTCAGTCTCCCATGTATAAAACTCAAGCATGACAGATTTTTTTTATAAGATTTATGATTAAATCACTGTCCCTCTTTGTGAACAACACTCCATCCTAACATGCTGTGTGACACATGCAGAGTTTTTTGAATCTTGAGGTTTCACAACTACCAACACTTCTTTGGTGTTAAATATTGACAGCAGAGTAAATGTTGAAGAGCTGCTGTCACATTAAGAGCCTGGGGGTGAGAAATAAGGGCACATTATGTCATGAGGTAATTTCTACAGACTCTGTAAGCATCAGTTGTGACAAGGTGACATTAAACGATGTGTTCAGTGCTCAGGTGGGCTGACGAGGCCGGCAAAAAGTGATTAAAGTACATTCTTATTTTAGAAAATGGAACATATAGCCACGAAAACAAAGGCACGTGACATGTTGCCTTTAACATTTGGAGTTCTGTGCAGATTTTGACTGAAAACGTCAGCATCAGTCAGAGTGTAGGGGAAGGTTTGTGAATGTGTGTAAAGCTGTTTTCTTACTGTTAATATGCTTCATGGGTTTGTCCTGCTCGGCCTTCAGGTTCAAAAAGTGTGTTAATGGCTGTGGCGGTGAGTTGGAATCGACAAAACACAAATGCTCTTTGCTCCGTTGAAGCCGAGTGCCTTTGTGAGTCTGCGAGCGTCCATTTTCCAATTCATGAACCCAATCGGCTAACCAGGAGGCACTCTATGGTGAAAATAATGACTCTCTCTATCTCAGAGCACCCCCTGAAGACAGACAGTTACCTTTAACGCACTATTGCATGGATGAAGACACTCACACACACACACACACACACACACACACACACACACACACACACACACACACACACAACGGTCCATGGTAAGATTTAAAGGGCCCAAATTCTTTATCTCAGCAAAAGTGGAGCACTGATTTCTGACCTGAAGTCAGCACATCAGCAAAAAACTACGAGTCTCTGCTCTGGTGGACAGTTATCGACCAGCCGCATATTTACTGTGGCCCCTCTAGGTCTGTGTGTTCGTACATATTGTGTGTGTAAGTGTTCTTGATATCAGCATAAGGTTGGCAGGGGAAAGACACTGACAGATCTTTGTTGCTGCGTGTCGGTGAAGGACGGATTCAGACGCCAAATTGTTGCTTTTACTACGTTACGATTCTGTTTGAGTTGGCGAATTGCTGCCTGTGTCATTTACCCACGGAAATAAGGCGTGTTTTCCCACACTTGTCTTCTTTAGCGTAAAAATGTTTGAGCAACTGGATGTTGGTTGTCTGTGATAAGTCAGTTTTGACCTGTAAGATCAGAGGAAGCCACAGTTGTTACAACAAGACGTGGAAGTATGTCTGGTATTTCCTCTTTAAATCATTTTATGGCAGGGAATTTTTTTAATAAAATAGTTTATGTTTTGTCTTATTGGAACCTTTGAAAAGTAGGGGGAAAACTAACAATGTATGTTTTATTTTGAAGATGACTTCAGCCATAAAAACCTTAAACATCGTCACTCATCTTCTTGGCATCTGCAGCACAAACAAAAAGTGGCATGTAAGTTTCTAAAAAAAAGGGGGGTTTTGAATAATCTCTTTCTCCAAGTGGAAGTTAACAAAACTCAAAAGGATAGAAAACATAATAATCTCCAAGTTTTTTTCAATAATATTAGAAACTCACTGATCCAATTTTGAAACAAAGGAATTAGATTTTTAACTCCACATGAAACAATACATAAAAGTGCATTTTAGTGTTTAAAGTTTAAAGAAAAAAGCCTAATGTGTCTTCCTTCACATGGCTGCATGGGAAACCCGTGGCAGGAGCTGCAGAACGGAGGCGTATCTGATGCTTACCTGACATCAGATGACTGTGAGGAGACTCTACATGTCCCTTCCAGCATTGGACTCATCTTGCGATCTCCAAAATAAAAAAATGAGAGAGAATATCACTGAGTCTTAGGTTTCATTCTGGACCAGTCCTAAAACAATGTCCAAACTGAATTACAGACAGAAAGCAAAACTGCTTTTGCTTCAAGATACCTTTTTTTTTTTGCTCTTCTTCTGCGCCGGAGTCGATGTTGATGCTTGATGCCACAAGGCGACCAGGAGATTTAGATTTCCATTCCTTCCACTGTGTGTCAGTGTGAGCTGACGTCTGAATCATGCTGGGTAATTTAGATCCTTGTGCTGCTTACGTTGTCTAAGGTTGCTCTCCTTAATAAGCAGGGTTTTGGACCCCTGCAGATACCCCTCCCCCTCCCCCCACTCCCCCTCTTACACACACACAGGCACACACATTCTGCAGTAAACCAGAGGGCGCGTCAGATCTGTCAACCTGCACACCGCCTGAGGGTGGGAACAGCATTTCCTTCACACACTCCACAAAACTTGAACACGTGCCATATTCCATCTTTGCGATCCATTTTCCTTCCCATCTCTTTCTACCCTGTATAACATCTTTCATTTCCCCCCTCCCCCCTATCATCTTCTCCTTTTCCTTCCTCTTTTTCTTTCTCCCTGCAGTTTCCTTCTGCTCTTTTGCGTTCTTCTGTAAATTGTGTGTGGAGAAACGGGGACTAAAAATATGCCTGTGATAAACCCAATTATCTGTCCTTTGTCACGCTGCACACCCAAACAGCTGAAAACGCGGGACAAGCTGCGTGCAAAATCTGAACTCTTGCTCATTTGTGTGCATGCAGATGTGTATGGTGGCGCTCAGCATGCGGACTGCAAAGTTTCCAGCTGCAAAAATGATAAAAGTGGGAAAGGGAAAATGAGAAATGACGCGGCACTAGACATGCAGCATGTACACTCCAGTTTCAGATGACAGAAACCTCCCCCCCTCTCTCTCTTTCTCCCTTTCTCTCCTTCTCTCTCTCTCTCTCTCTCTCTCTCTCTCTCTCTCGGATGAGTTTTTGTGTGTCTTTGTGTGTCTTTGTGGTGCCTGAATATATCACCAGGTTAGCATGATGACTTATGTCAGTGTTTCTCTGGATAACCCCCTTCCAGCTCTACTTGGCATTTGATCTTTCTGCATAACTGCTTTGTGGTGTGTGTGTGTGTGTGTGTGTGTGTGTGTGTGTGTGTGTGTGTGTGTGTGTGTGTGTGTGTGTGTGTGTGTGTGTGCGCGCGCGCACGTGGTGGAGTGTGTATCAGGATTGGAATGATGTATTTTTGGATGACCAGAAAGGACAACTCACAGCTCTGAGACGGAAGTCCACAAAGAAAAACCTAATTTTCTTTTAACTCTGGTCAAATCCCAGTATATAAAATTTGCCTCTATTCAAAGCATCTGAAACGTCCTACAGGATGTATTTGTTATATTAGTCAAGAAAGTTTACATTTGGACTTTAGATGTAAATTTAGTTCAATATAGACATGCTAGGTGCTATGGTTAGGCTTCGGCAGCATCTCTTTCACAAAATGAAACCATCAAACAATTTCCAAACTAATGAGCTTTATTTTAGTCCCAATGCAAAGCTCAGCAATTTCTTTGCATGTTCATGTGAAGACGATTATGGTAAAAAAACAACAACTTGATGTCACTAGTTTGATTCATTACCGTTAAAATCAGAGTGAGAAAACCTACATTTGGACAACATACTACAGGCGTCGTGACATTTTACTGTCCTGAGGGAAATTAAAAAAAAAAAGGAGATGAAGAAGAAGGACTGAATCACAGAAGCATGGAGATCCACGGGTGTTCATTGTAAAATATGGTGCGTGCTGCTGACGTAAATCATTCTTATGTACGTCTTTACTTGGGTCTGCACAAAGCGATGTAAGAGGCAATAAACTCTGTATAGGCCTGCGTGGGCAGAGACAAACAAATTATTGCTTTATTCAGTCAAACAGATGAACATATGCATGTGTGTGTAGGTGTGCGGATCAGACTGTTAATCCTCTTTTTAGGAGCGACATCTCTACAAGTGTTTTTGATAAAAACACAAAAGTTTTTCATCGAGATTAGGTAAAAGTAAAACTTTTTAAACCGGGGTCTTGTACGAGTTTAAGGCACAGCAGAGGGCAAACATCGGCCTTTAGTGATGAATTCATACCAAGCAGCAACAACTGAGACATTTATAAAACCAATTTCATTTGGCTTAGAATTAAAAATGTGTTTACATCTCAGATAAAGGTTTATTTTCTTGCACCATAAAAATAGGAACAGACTGTGGATGCCATGGACTACAGATAACTGTTTGGATGTTGATGACATTGTCTTGGCTGTTTGCTGCAGTGCTTCCTTTCACTCTGGTTTGATTTCATTCGTCGTGTTTTCCGTCTCCTTTTCACATCTGATCCTCATTTAATTAACGGTCAACGCCGGCACTGGTCTCATTTTGTCCTTATCAGTTCTTTGTTCCGGTTTTGCTATTTTAATTTACCGGGTTCTCTTGCACGCTTTTCTTATCCCCTCATCATTTTCTTGGACACAGGAATTTCTTGTGCATTTTGAGAGTTTTTGCCACTTTCCTCACTTTCCTCCTTGGCGATAAGGACACTTTGAGACAATCAAAGTGTTTGGAAACTCATCATCTGCCGATCCAAGGCCGCTCCAACGTCACCAGGGTATTGCTGAATACTTGTGTTCCACTTGTTTACGCCTAGTATTCATATTGAGTGTCCAGATTAAGTATTTTCAGATCTTTGAGCCACTTCTAGCTTTAAAACTAAAATTGGTCCACAAATCTAGTCAATAAATCCTGAATTAGGTTGAGGAAATGGAAAGACATTGTATTTCAAGGAGCCAAAAATTAGTAGGGAGTTCAAAGCCAAAAAAAAACCTTTTGCACCCAATATGTGTCTTTTCAAAATGTATTCAAGTTGCTTATTTACTGGTGTTAGTTAAGTGAACTGAACAAATTGGTTCTATATTTAAAGGCGTGCTCTAAAACCTTTCAGTCGCCTGCTGCCTTTCGTTTTGTTGTGACTGTCGGTAGGATTTCTTCATCCTCCTCTTGTTGTCAGAGGCTGTTGTCTTCCTGCAAACTGCATATCTGCCATTTGTTGCATCAGATTGCAGCAGTTTGTAGGAGAAGACAGCTGTTTGGGTTACCTGATATGATGTGTTGAAGGGAGCACTTTTGATTTCTTTTGAGAATCACACTTCCTGCTCTCCCTGTGGCAGCCTTGACCCTGTTTCTTCACCACTCCAATGTATGTCACCCCCCACCCCACTGACCTTCATAGTAAAGTCTAGATATTTACATTCCTGCCTCCTAGAAGCTCTTAGAAACCCCTCAGCCTTTTACTCCATTAAATTCTCCTCAGTGACACAATCATACCAGGGGGGGTAAAATAAATAAATAAAAAAACACCCCATCTGGATTTTGTTGCTTAGGGTTCACAATAAAAGCTCTTCTCTGGGTCATGGGGATGCGGGTGGAGATATGAGCATGTGAATAATTCAGCATGGGCTAAAAGTTTCAGCGAGGCAAGATGGATATTTTTATGTGTTGTGTTCAACTAGAGGAAGAAAGATGGCACACATTGGAGCTGAACGAACAAGAGCGTGTCCAGGAGTGGGCCGAAGGGTTACGCTGAGTGAAGGGAGATGCAGGTCGAAGGGAAGCACGAACTCTAAGAAAATCCGGTGATAAACAGGGGATGCGAGGATACGGGACTTAGCTTTCACAATAGGGGTGAATTAAACATTTCATGGCAGGACAGGCTCTGAGGCATCGTGTTAAAGAGTCCTGGCAGAAACACCGATTTTGAGCCCAGTCCCCCCTCAACCCCCCACTTATGCCACTTCTGTAATGTGGCAGGCAAAGATGAGTGTGTCATGACGCCACACTGCGAACACAGCGTTCGTCGGGTGGCAAAGCAGGAGACATCAAAAGCACATTATCCATGTTGCATTTGTCCTGTTTTTCTTTTTTCTTCTTCTTCATCCGTCCTTTTTGTGCAGCTACCGTCTCACTGGATCAGACTGCGTAAACTGATTCCTGCTGAACAAAGGGAAAGGGAAGACATTGTTTTGATAGTTTGGGCTGTGTTGAAATGAGAAGAAAATGGAAGCTATAGCAAAGTCCACAAGAGAATGTGTTGGTGATAGATGTGTTATGAACGAAGAGGTCTGTTTCTGTTCACTCTCCCTTTAGTTCTCATTTATTTTGGTAGAACCTCATTTCTTGTTTTTTTATTTAATCTTTGCACCTTGGTTTCTGTCTGAGTTTTGTTATATATAGAATAGAATGGAATAGAATAGAATAGAATAGAATAGAATAGAATAGAATAGAATAGAATAGAACCTTTTCTATCATTAATGTGGAACATTGTCTTTGACTAGGATTACGCATAAATGGAGCAAAACAAACAAATAACAAAGCGTACAGGTTGGAAGACAATAAAACCAGAAATAAGTTCTATTCTTATTTGTGTTAGTATTTTATCATGTCTTCTTCCAAATACAATCTACTCTGATTGTATTTGTTGCATTTGCTGGGATTCTTTGTTTTGATTTCCAATAAAAGTGTTCGGCATTCTGCTTCAATCTCTAATCTCTCTCACATTTGGTTCTTCTCTGCGTAGCTTCACCTCAATGGGCCTGTAGTTCGCAATACTAACATTTGGGAATCACAAATGCTTCTAAACCACAACCTTAAAGGAAGTTAGAGTTCAAGTCGGAGTGTTTTCTGCAGTTATGGCTTTATTTGTGCAGATCTTTAGCCGTTCTGTCTCCAGTGGTCTCAAGAGTCACTGAAAAATATCTTGATGTCCATCAGCAGCATTTTTTTCCATCCATATCAAACTACAGCATTCAAGTGGAAGAGCTTTGCTTATTATATAAATAAAAAAAATAATATGAAGCAAAGTTTATTGATCCGGAAAATCTCATATTACAGTGTTGTGTTTTTTCTTACTATATCCATCTTGGTAGTTAAAGCCTCAAGGTGAAGGAGTGACATCGTAATACCACTAATGAACGTTCACTCAGGATTTCTGGGCTGAGTTATTATTCATGTCACATGTGAATCAAGAGAGTCAACTTTTACTGGAGGAAGATGACCACAGGCTAAATTATTCATTAGGAAAAGGACAACATGGTCGCTCCACTGTTAGCACAGGGTTTGTACATTTTTAACATGTCATTATTGAATCAAAGTGTGCATTTATATTGGTTACATTTTGTCGGAATTACTTGTAACTCACTAAAGTTCGAATGTTGTTTACAATGCCTTGCAAAAGTTGTTTGCATGCTTTAAAGTTTCTCTGCTTTTATGTCATTACAAACATAAACCTTTTCTTATTTTTCACTGGGTTTTAAATGAAACTATTACAAATGTATTTGTATTCAGCTCCTGAGTAAAAACACTTTTTAAAATTTCACTCACCCCACAGCTGGGAATTGTTTTGGGGTGTTATTTCTATCAACTTTTCACATCTGCAGAACAATATTTCCCTGCCCATGATGGCACTTACAGATTGGATTTATCCTCACTCAAGTACATGGTTTGATCCAAACCATCCCATTGTAGTTCTGGTTCTGTGTTCAGGGTAGGTGAACCTTGGTACCAGTCTCAAGTTGTTGCAGCCTCTAACAGGTTTTCTTTCAGCTTTATTATTCAGCTCCCTCAATCACCCTATCAACTCTGACCAGCTGCCTTGTCACTGCTCAAGAAAAGCATCCCCAGGTTTCACAGTGAGGATGGTGCAGTTTCTTGTTTTTTTTCTGGCAATACTCAGTTTTTCTTAAAAAATTACGGAGGGCATAACAATTTTGTGCCACTTGAACTGTGCTCTGTGTGCTGTTTTTAGGTGTCAGATAAAATGGGGATGAACTCAAAGGCCACATGTTTAAAGTTTGATTTTGTTTGAAACAAGCAGTAGAAGCCATGCAAACTTTTCCTTGCAATTATGCCTTACTTTGACTTTGTCTGTCCTATAAAAGTACACTAAAGTTTGTGGAAACTTCACAAAATGTAAAATAATAATAACAATGAAGAAATTTTTAAAGATGGAATATTTTTCCCAAGGTACTTTAATGCAATGTTCAATTTTAATATTTTCAATACTTTTGATAAAAGTATTTTTTCTAAAAATGGTTTTAACAGTGTAACGCAGCCACTCTCACATTTCCTCTCCCTTCAAAACGCCCATTACTTTTTCTTTCCCCCCATTTTCTCAGCTCGGCTTGGGGTCTCATCTTGACTCAGTTTGTTAGGTGTCGTTAAACCGAGCGTGTCAGTCAGGGGTTAAAATTAACCCAATCAGCCTAATAGGAGCTTGTAAACAGCGGAGCTCAGAGCGAGCGAGGAGACGCACACAGCCTCCTGTGCGCAACACGGCGCAGTGCTGCTGTTTAGTGGCTGGGAACAGACACAGCACCATTCATTAAACCTCAACTTGTGACCGTTGTGACGCGCGATGATTGTGATATTATTAATAATGTGAAGTGAAAAGAAGTTCAAAAGTCCGTCCGCAAACCACAAACAGCGGTCCTTTGCACTCATTTGCGTTTCCATGGTGCTAAACGGAGAGCTTTTTTATTTTATTTAATTTTTTCTCCTTTTACAAGTCGTCAATTTTAACATCTGCCATCACTTTTTGGAGAGACGGTCAAGAACTCGATAGCATCAGAAAGACTACAGGAATATAATATTAACAACAACGAAGATAACTAGAGAAGTAATTCGATTTTTTTACGAAGTTTTTTTTTTTTAAACAAACTAACCAATCTTTTTTGTTGTTGTTGTTTCGCGACAATCCTAAATATAAACTTAAAGATTTGTCCGCTCCCGGACCTAATTTCCTCCCTGTGCTTAAAGTCGCAGTGGATGCGCCAGAGGGGAGCGCAGCGCCCATAAGGGAGGGACGAACCAAGTCAAGTTTGGATTCAGGAGCGCACGGCCACAGCGAGAGCGACGGAACCAGGGGAGACACGGAGCAGCTTCTCATTCTGTTCCGTCTTATTTATGTCCCTCATTGACTACACTGACTGCTGTCCCGGTTTTTCTTTTTTTTTGGTTATTTTTGGAAATAAAAGGGGATCCTTGATTGGGCGCACAGGAGGAAAGGATGAAGCCTTCCCTGGGGTTGACTTTGATGTTTCTTCTGATCGATTTGCAGACTCAAGGTAAGCAGGACTTCAGATCGGCTAGATTGGAAGCTTTTGAAGAGCGATCACGTGTTCAGATTAAATTGATCGGGTTAATTAAGCAATGGGTTACGCGCTCTGAGCGCTTTTGAGTCTAAGCACGCATCTTTTCTTCATGACCACGAAGAATATCCCTCCTCTCAAGTTTTGTTTGAATCTTTTACACTGTTAAAAGTCATGCCCTCCATAAGTTAACATAACGTTTTTCTATAAGTTACTTCCAATTAACATAGTGAGT
>CAEGAF010141535.1:0-16576 GCA_903067075.1 Micropoecilia bifurca | reverse complement strand
ATCACTCTAAGCCTGATGACCTGGTGAAGCAAGCAGTGAGGGAACAAGGTGACAGTTGGATGTTACGATACTTGCAGATGGATATCAATTTGTTTCTAGGAAAGAAAATATCGATATATCGCGATATCGACAATATTATACAGCCCTAATTCATATGGTCATTAGTTAGAGCAGGGGTGTCAAAACTGTGGCCTGGGGGCCACTTTATGGCCTCTTGACTGATTTTATTCAGCCCCTCAACTACAATTCAAAAATGATACAAATTTGGCCTGTAGATGCCAAACTGAATTTATAATCAGTTACTGAAAAGTCGACTTTACTTGACCCAAATCAGTTTTCATTCTTTCTTAAACTTGACTAAATATAGCAAACGTTTTGAACAAAGTGACCCAGATTCTGCTCTTACCACTGATAGGTTTGTTCAATCGAGCCCAGAAGAACTTGAAAACTAGATGTCTTTCTTTTTTATACAGCAAACACACAAAATTAAAGCGGCATTAAGTTCCTGCCATTTTGAGAATAATCTCAGAAATGTGTTAGAAAAAAACCTAATCTTTAGATCAATGCGAGATATTTTCTACAAAAAAACGTGAAAATTTCACATTTCTTTCTAGAAAATATCAGTTTTCTAGAAAATTTTATAAATTAATCATACAATTTCTGGGTTTTTAGCAGAAATTTACTCTTTTTTTTCCATCTACAATGGTCCTGATGCGCCGTCATAAATTCCTTTTCAAGTTTTAGATGAATTGAGCTACTTTTTTTTCTTTCTTGGCCTGCAACAACTTTTGAGTCTAAAATTTTGGCCCACATATTATGGCTCTCCAAAGTGTGGCTCAGGGGCCAATTGTGGCCCTTGGGCTGAGTTTGCGCGGCCACCAAGCTGCACCTTCAAGTCGTATTGAGCCATATTTATTTTTGTACAGTCTTAGTTAACATCTACTCTGCACTGCAAAAACACAAAGTCTTACCAAGAATATATAGTTTTTAGTGCAAATATATTTATCTTTGAAGTAAGACAAAACTAACTTAAAAGTAACTTTTCAGCAAGATGAACTCGATTTAAGAAAATAACTCCTGGATACTGGTGAAGTTTTAGTTCGACTGGTACATGTCACATCCTGGGCTTGACCTCTCCTCATTATAGTTTGTTTGGATATTGCTGAATATTTTTAATACTCTCCACATTTTAACTGTTATCCTATAAGAGAAACTCGACACGTTCGCCTGTAGAGGAAACGATCCTGTGTGTCTGTCAGCGTTTTCCCTTTGAAGCAGCTTTAATTTCCCTCAGTCGGAGAAAACTCTCGTTTCTGCTCGTTTCTTCCTCCCTAAATTACACGGCGCACAAACCATGCCGAGCTTATTGCCACTGGGAGGAGATTTGCTGCCTCCTCATCTCGCACCAACACCTATAATTGAACAAAATGTGGCGAACGAAGGAGGGAGCTTCAACGTAATTAGGGAGAAAAGCTCAGCGGAGACATTTCCATCTAGTTTTTTAACGATGCCGTACAAACAGCCGTTGTGTCCGAGTCCTTGGCCACCTTCTCCTTGAGAAAACGCTGCATCAGGCAGGCTGCTAATGGGCAATAACACATCCTGATCACCGCCAGGAGCAGAAACAGCAGCAGCCGTCGCCTCTCTGGGGGTTTTCAGTTACACTGCAGCGCCTCCATCTTCTGCTGCTCCGACGGATCCGTCACGCCGCCCACGACCAGAACGTAGCGAGCAAAAACAATCATGACCTCCAGGACAGACGGCGGCGGCGCATTGGGGACGATATAGAGCGGAAAAAAGGGAGGACATTTCTGTCCACAAACTCAGAACGTTTGAGATTGATCTCAGATATTTTATAGGAAAAAAAAGTGAAAATGTCTGAGCTGGAAGAGTTGAAAACTTGGTAGAAAAAAACAACTGGAAATTCCTGAGTAATCCCAGAAATTCCCAAGAAAAAAAGTTTGAAATTTCATAGTTGCAGCAGTTGAACACTTTCAACTTTATAGTTAAAACTGACTTGAAACCAAGAAATTTATTAGATTAACTTCAAACTTTCTGGCAATTTTTCTCCCTTCTGAAGCCCAGAAATCTCCTTGTTTTTTCTAGAACATTTCTGAGAATTTCTCAGGAATTTTCTAGAAAAAAAATGGAATTTGAAACTTTTGAAACTAATATTTTTAATAACTCAATTTCTGAATCTTGAAAAAATGAAGAAATTTTTAGCTCAAACTGTTGAAAATTTGCTAGGAAATAAGAACATTTTGAGATTAATCTCAGAATGTTTTCATTAAAACATTCTGAAGTCTCAGAGTTTCAGAAGTTGACATTTTTTACTTTAGAAAATTTTAAATTTTGAAACTAAGAAATTCCAACTTTTTTCTTTAAAATTTGTGAGATTACTTTAACATTTTCTGATTTATATCTAAGAGATTTTTGACTTTTGGAGATGTAAAAAAAAATCTAAAATAAAAAAAAGTTCAGATTTTTTGTAGAAATTTAAAAAAATTAATCTCATGAGTTTTTGGCAGAAATGTGCTCCTCTATATGTACGAATTAAATTCAGTGAAGTTAATCCTACTAAGAGTAGAGATACTTAAAATAAAACAACTAAAACTAAAAAGTACAGAGCAGTAAATGTACATTTTCTCTTAACAAGTAGACTTAACTCTAGAGTTGAGTAATTTATATTTTCTGCAGACGGCAGGATTGAATCTCCTCTTGCCAGATCTATTTTGTGTAAATCGGTGGAAACGCCCCGTTCTGAGTCATTAAACTCCCCAGAGCAGCAGCTGCACACCTGGACAAGACGACCAGGTGGGAACAAAGTTCGCTCTGCGCAGGCGGCCGACCGACAGGCGGCGGTGCAACCGGCAGCAGAGCCAATGTTTTATTGATGGAGCGAAAACCTGAAGGAGCCGAAGAGACTCAGAGAAACACTGAGAGCAGAGCTGACGGAGTTTCACCCGGCGACAACAACACAGAAAACAACAACAACAGGGACTGAAGGAAGGACTTTCAGGAGGTTAAAGGACATCTGCTGAACGCTTAGCGAGGAAAGAGACGCAGGAAGGCAGCAGGCGACGGATTCTCCAGAGGAAGAGGAGAGGAAAGGAAGAGGAGGCAGGAAACAAAGAAAGGAGGCAGGAAACAAAGAAAGGGAGGGAGGAAACAAAGAAAAGAGGCAGGAAATAAAGAAAGGAGGCAGGAAACAAAGAAAGGAGGCAGGAAATAAAGAAAGGAGGCAGGAAAAAAGGAAAGGAGGCAGGAAATAAAGAAAGGGAGGGAAGAAACAAAGAAAGGAGGCAGGAAACAAAGAAAGGAGGCAGGAAACAAAGAAAGGAGGCAGGAAATAAAGAAAGGAGGCAGGAAAAAAGGAAAGGAGGCAGGAAATAAAGAAAGGGAGGGAGGAAACAAAGAAAGGAGGCAGGAAACAAAGAGAGGAGGCAGGAAATAAGGAGAGGAGGCAGGAAACAAAGAGAGGAGGCAGGAAATAAAGAAAGGAAGCAGGAAACAAAGAAAGGAGGCAGGAAATAAAGAAAGGAGGCAGGAAAGAAAGAAAGGACAAACTCATTGTTAAAATCTGTTTTGGGCACAGAAAGAAAAAACTGAAAATAAACAAGTAGGGAAAGAAAATAAAGATAGAGGGATGAGAGAGGAAGGAAGGACAAGAAGGGTGTAGAAGAGGTAGGACACAGGAAAGGAAGGACAATTTGAAGGAAAAAATGAAGGATTCAAGGAAAAAAACTGAAAGAAGGCAGGAGTGAAAGAGAAAACAAAAGCAACAACCCGAGCGAGGACGTCAGGGAGGGACGAAGGACAGAAGGAAGTGAGGACATCGGAGCAGGAAGCTGGTCCTGTGAAGGAAGCTCCATGTTTCAGGAGGCGGCTGCAGCCATGTGCAGCCATGGATGAGCTGATGTGAACCCGCTCACTCCTGCCCCACCGCGCAGCGGCTCACCGGCGAGGAGAAGAAGAAACTAAATATGTCATGAGCTGCGAGAAGATTCACAAAACATCCACACACACACACACACACACACAGATAAACTGGAGAGATAATTAGAGCCGATGCACAGCTGGGAGACTAAGGCTGCCGTCGTGAGAACAAGGGCCGCCTGATGAGGCCGCCATCTTTAAACCCTCAGGATGAGGAGAGAGCGCCGGTCGATGAGACGCTGCAGGAGGCGACGTTCGATTTCAGCTTTAGTTCTCATGACAAGAGTGTTAAGGCGATGAAAATGACCAGATTACGAGAATAAAGTAGGAGGAATACAAGAATAAAGTCGTATTACAAGAATTTTGTTGAAATATAACAAAAAATAAGAGAATAAAGTCGTAGTATTACAAAAGTAAAGTTATATTATGAGAATAAAGTCGCACGCAAATAAAAATCAAAATGATACAAGTCATGATATCACAAAAATAAAGTTATACCAGAAACGTTGTACAAAAAGTAAAATACGAAATAAGTCGTATTACGAGAGTCAAGTCGTACAAAAATAAAATCAAAATGACAGCAAATGAATGTCATTACATTATATTTAAATAATGTAATGACTTCTCTAAACAACAACTTGTTTAGAGAAGCTTGTCAACTAATAAGCGATTTTTCCCGAAGATCAATGAGGAATATTCTACTCTATTACTGGAATAAAACAGAAATTGTACCAGAATAATGTTGCACTTTCATTAACAAGTTATTTCAAGCATGAAAAAATACATTTTTTGTGATTTTAGTAAAAACACGAGTTTTATTGCAAAAAAAGGCAAAACGTCTCAGCATTTATTTACTAAAACCTCCATACATTTGCTTCAGTTTCCATCTTTACCCAGATGAAGCAAATTTATGGCCTCTAAAAGTTTGCAGCCTTATTTTTTAGCTTTCTGAACGATTTATATGCTATTTGATGCAAGAGACAAAACAAAATCCAGATTTTTTTCCGTTTTATCGTGATTTTCTCTGAAGCAGCTGCTGTGATCCTGATGGTTTACTGAAGCAGAGTTTGTAATCACTGAGGGAAACTAAATTACATTTATCTTAAACACAAACTTCAGGTTGGATGAGGCAGAGAGGAGACATGAAAGCTGCCAGATTACAGATTAGAATCAGACATTCCTTCTTGGTGTCGGTCGGATCAGGCCGATGTCGGCTGAGTCACCGGTTTGAAGTCAGATCTCCTCCGCTGGGAGTGGAAAACGTGAATGAGGGGGGAGTATCATGGAGCTGGGATTAGTGGCTTTCTCCTGGCAAATCCATGAGCCGCCTGCGCTTCTTGTTGCTAAGAGGATTCAGAAGAATGACCCAACGACGGGAGCGACGCTTTGGGCTCTAATCTACTGATTCAGGAGGCGGAGAGGCCGATTTTCTGCTGATGAAGAACAAGCCAATATCAGAAACAGGAAACCTAAACATGGAGGGCAGGGGCGCTCCGATCGCAGATTATCGATCTGAAGAAACCCGACCTGCCAATGTTACGACTTCTCAGGAATAAACTCAAGAAACGACTTTATTACGAGAAGATAGTCGTGAAATTACGAGAATAAAGCCGTGAAACTACAGGAATAAAATCATGAAACTACGAGAATAAAGCCATGAAATTACGAGAATAAAGCCATGAAATTACGGGAATAAAATCATGAAACTACGAGTATAAAGTCATGAAATTACGAGAATAAAGTCATGAAATCACGAGAATAAAGTCATGAAATCACGAGAATAAAGTCATGAAATCACGAGAATAAAGCCATGAAATCACGGGAATAAAATCATGAAACTACGAGTATACAGTCATGAAACTAAGAGGATAAAGTCATGAAATTACGAGAATAAAGTCATGAAATTACGAGAATAAAGTCATGAAATTACGAGAATAAAGTCATGAAATTACGAGAATAAAACTCGTGTTTAAAGTCAAAACATTTTGGGAAAAAAGTCAAACTTATGGGAATAAAGCCATAAAACTGTCACCATTGATGCACCAAAGCATAACCTCTGACCTTTTGTAAGATTGTATTAAACTAAAAAAAGAAAAAAATCCAACTGATTGTTGCCATTCTAGATTACACTGCAAAAACAAAAATATCCAAGTAGACTTAAAATAAAACAAAACCAACTTATAAGTATCTTTTCTGCAAGATACAGAATCTTGTTTTAAGTAAACAATTTCTTAGTATTGATTAAAAATATGTTCTGTCAGATTATATGACTTGAAACATGGTAAAAATGTATATTTATCAGTAAAATAATCTCACAGTGTAACTAATACTTTTTCATTAATATCAAGGAATTGTTTCCTTAAAGCTCCAGTATCTTTCTGAAAAGATACTTGTAAATAATTTTGTTTGTATTTTAGCTGAATTTTAGACCTGGTGATTTTTCACCAAGCCAAGCAAGAAAACCAGTCAACTGATTGGTGAAATGTAACTTTTTCAGCTCCATTAGATACAACACACAATGAAATAAAATGTGATTTTTAATGTTTGCAGATGTTGTTATGTTTATATGAAAACAAAGCAGCTGGGAGGATTTGTTTTCAAAACTATTCAGCAGAAAAATGTGATGTTATGTTGCATAAGAGTTAGAAATGTTGGAGCTAATCCTCGGCAGCTTAACACAGCACAAAATAAAATGTGCCGTCTGCATTAATTGTTCCAAATGTTCTGTCTGGGCGGCTGGAGCCGCATGCCTCAGAGTGATGCAACCGCACGGCCGACACCAGCCTGCGTCCCGCTGAGATCCAGCTGCTGCAAGAAAGCCAGATTAAACTAAACATCAGTGGTTGCTGCACCGTTTTTTGTTTTTTTGTTGGATGGAGAAATCCAGCCCAGATGCTCACATAGCTGAGCGTTAAAACCTCCAGCTGCAGAAACAAACGTTCAGGCCTTCACAGGTAGCAGCCACAACCAAACTGTTTAGGCAGCTGAAGAAGTTGGATCAAACTCAAACCGAAAAGCAGGAACTACGACAGGCTGAAGCTTTACGGAGCAGAAACATCTCTGCAGACAAAAGCTGGATATTTAAACAGCTTCAATAATCTCATATTTTCTGCGTTTTCACACCTGATAGTTCGGTAGGTTCTGGACCAACATTTGCTCCATTTTCAGCTGCGGAGGTTTGCTTCCACTCTGCACTGAGTCGAACAAACTAGTTGAAAAAGCTGTTCCCCTCCTCACCTGTGGGGGCGCTGCATCAAAAACCACGGATGGACACAACATAAAATTCATAACTATCGAAAAGAAAAGAAGACGAGAGTTTGAAAATATTAAAAGAAAAGGTTAATTTATTAGATACGTTGAAGAAGAATGTGGGTAGTAAGCGCATAAAAGTCATTATTCAATTTTTAAAGAAAAAAACCAGATTATGTAGTTGGTATACGTGTGTGTGTGTGTGTGTGTGTGTGTGTGTGTGTGTGTGTGTGTGTGTGTGTGTGTGTGTGTGTGTGAGTGTGTGTNGTGTGTGTGTGTGTGTGTGTGTGTGTGTGTGTGTGTGTGTGTGTGTGTGTGTGTGTGTGTGTGTGTGTGCATGTATGTTGCAGTGGAGGCAGTAATGCTACGTCATGTTTTTTTCCAACCGCCAAAAACATAAAAATCTCTGAAGACACCGAGTTCAACTTCCTTCTTCATGAAATGGAAATAAAATGGAGTAGCATCAGATTTTAGCATCTGTTGTATTTGGTAAAAAAAAAAAAAAAAAACACAAACTGTTTTTCTTCACAGATTCCCAGATTTGGTTGCATTTAATCTGCTTCCTGCTTTTTGATTGGCCCTTAAGTTGCGTTCACACCGTGTTTCATCCGCTCTAGTCTGACTCCAGTTTGTTTGTAGAAAGTCTGATTTGTTTGTGGAGGTTTGAACCTCTAACCTCTGTCTCAGCTCGGTTGAAGTGAACTCTGGTGCAGTTCGAATGCATATGTGAACGCCAGCTGGACTGGAGACCAAAAGCAGGAAGTGGACTACAACACAAGGCATTCTGGGTAAATAAAACCAAAACAAACAAACAAGTAGCGCTAGCAGGAGAAATGGCTCATGGTCTTTCACCAAAGACAGAAGAGAAATCCTGCAGACGCTAAAATCCGACGCTACTCCATTTTTGTTTACATTTTGTGAAGGAGGAAGTTGCGCTCAGTGTCTTCTTCACTTTTTTTGAAGCAGCGCCACCACAGGTGAGGAGGAGAACTGGTTTTTAAAGCGTTTAGATCGTTTGCAGTGTGAAAGGGAACCAAACGAGCTGAAAATGTAGAAAATGTTGCAACTTTAGTCCCAAGTGAACCGAATCTATTGGACCATCAAGTGCGAAAACAACCTAAAACTTAAATTTGAGCTTTTTTTTAACATTTGACACAATCAGACTTGCAACATTGAAACCCAAAGCCTCCCAAATATCAGATGTTTTCTCTGTACCGTCTCCAACTCTGAGCCGAATGGATGCCATATCATTAAAAGGAAGGAATGCATAACCTTGGAAAGTAAAAACAAAAGAAAAAAAGTCTTGTTTTTGATACAATGAAATGAATTTGTATCATACAGCCAATAAGCAACATGGCCTTTACAACATTTTTCATTTCAGGAGAAGCAGCAGCATCGACCTGGAGGTTTGTGGCCTTTCTGAAAGAGCAGCAAAGTGGATTTTATGGTGGACGTAATAATCAGCATCGCTGCCTCCAAACACAATCTTCACCTCCACAGCCGCAAAATGGCTGAGCCGCTAACTTTTCTATTTTTTTGTAGTGGAAGAAGCTTGATAAGCAGAGTCAGGAGGAGGCATCTTGTTGAAAATGTTTGTCACGTTTGAGCAGAAAAGATTGTGTTTGCCCTCAGGTTTGGGCTGTTTGTTGTGGAAATGGCAGCTTTGTTGCACCAAGACACACATGAAATTCTGCAAGAGTCTGCAGGAAAACAGGACATTGAGATTTTATTTATTCATCAAGACTGAAAAAAAGTATCTATTTTCCCAGGTTGTTTCCAGCATCATAACTATTCTATCAGTTGACTAATTTAATTACTTTGTTTGCTAACAATTTTTGCTTCTTTATTCCACTTGATCATTAAAAGAGGCAAAAATAAATTGAAAACAAGGATGAATGACTCACTAATGTTAGATTGTAAAGTAACTTTTATTTTAAGGGGATTTTGACAAAATCCTCTTTAAAAAATTAACATCTCTATGATATTTTACCACAGCAACACCTATGAAAGTTTAAAGGGTCACTAAGTTGGTGTTTATGTGATTACAATAGCGTTTTGGTATCCATTACGTCACTCCTTTTTTGGTAATTAGACCTAAAAAACCTACAATTTGCAAGTTTTATAAAGTCACACACTCCAAGTTTTAAATATTCGCAAACATTTTAATTTAAGCTGCTTTTCGCCTCAACTTTCACCGTCGTCTGTAAAATTTTCTGGTAAAATGTTGATATTTTCCTTGTCTAAATGAGCAGAAAACTCTCATTTAGCAGAATGTTTCCTCCACAGAGTAGAACAACCATCTGGCAAAACATGCGAGAAAACCATGGCACCTTTTGAGCTCCATAATTCAACCATATTTTACAGCAGCATCAACTTTCAAACTTCAAATGGTTACTGAATTTGTATTTTGATACATTGGATCTATTTCTACACAATAACGTCTTTTTTTGTGTTTATTTTAGATTTAAAATCATATTGTTCAGCTTTGGGTGTGATAACTCTGACAGTTTAAAATATTCATAGACTTTTTTATTTGCACTGATTGCAGTTTTCTGTCCGATCCCCGATTTTTAAACAGCCTCGTTTGCCAAATCAGATTCTGATTGATACCGATTGTTTTGTCTGAAAAGTCACTGAGTATATTAACAAAGTCACTAAGTGAGGATGACTGTTGTTAACTATGCAGGTTCAGACGTGACCTGAGATCATAAAATGACAGATATGATCATAAACACGTGAAATGTTGACATTTCTGCCCTTCAGAAGCTTCTGTGTCTCACAGCACCAAAGCCGCCATCTGACTGAGGCTAAAATGTTTGTTTGTGTTGCTATCTGCACTGCAAAAACACAAAATCTTACCAAGTATTTTTGATCTAGTTTCTAGTGTAAATATCTTAGTACACTTGAAATAAGACAAAACTGACTTACAGTTAATTTAGGAGATTGTTTTAAGTCAATAATTCCTTAATATTGATGAAAAACTTCTAATTCCACAGGCAGGTAATTTCACTCACAAGACATTTTTCCCACGTTATCAGTGAAAAAATCTCAGTGGAACTAGAACATTTTCATCAATATGAAGAAACCATTTACTTAAAATAAGCTACTCTAAGTAAGTAATACGCTATTTTTGTCTTAGTGTACCAAGAACTTTGAACCAAGAAAAAAAAATCAACCCACCCAAAAAAGAAACTTTGTAATTTTTTGTGTTTTTGTGACCATTTCTTCCAATACTATCCAACATGGCCGCCCCAATAACATTCTCAGCTGGTCTCTGATTGGAGGTTTCAGCTGCGTCCTCCTGTTTTCGTTTTCATAGAAACTATTCCTAACATTGTTCTTTCATGTTCCGTTTGTGTCAGATTCTGTGAAAAGAGTCACACCTTCCCACCATCGCCACATGCTTGCTCAGGTCCAGAAATTGCTGCAGAGTCAATAACTGCGTTTGCAAATTTATGTTGAAAAACATTCGACAATTTTACAATTGTGGTGTTTCGACTGAATAAGAAACACAGTTAAAGTCACGCTGAATCGGTTGATGTGACAAGTCATATGGCGCCATGATTCTCCTCCTACTTCCGGTTGTCTTCTTCGTCGTTTTCGCAAGTAGTAAGCATCCGGATGTTGATCACTAGATTCATGATGCCAAAAAAGTGTTTCCATTGCAGTTTTGATTGAAGGAAACGCTCCATCTTAACGTAAAAACAAGATTTTTCCCCAAAATTTATGTTTCAATTAAACTAATTTGTTTTTGCGTAATTTCATGGTAAACAGAAACACATCTATTGATTTAGAGATTACATTTGAATACTGATCTGACTCTAAGTGTTAAAATGACATTTATTTATATAAATAAACTGAATTATGCAGTAAATGAATCGCCACCAACCGTAAATGTATCATAGAGCCGAAGTTAATCATAATTAGACACTTTGAAGGAAGGAGGCCGTCCTGGAGAGGCAGGTAAAGCCACATTCTGCATTTCCTCTGTTGAGGGTTTATGATCCGCTGCAGAAGCCATTGTGTCCCCTGAAGGCCCCTGTGAGCGTCTTTCATTTGATCTCTGCAGCAAAACTCTGCTGTTATTCAACCTCCTACCATAGGACACCCCGGCCGCACACTGTCCACCGACTCGCAGACAAAACTGCAATCACAGCTCAGGAACGAGGCGGAGAATGACCTGGAAAGCGAGCTGATTAATTATTAAACCCTCTCGTACCATTTTGCGATCTTAAACGAAGCAAAAACGCAATAAGAAATCAGTAAACGACAAACGGAGGCGATCAGATCGGCTACTTGTTGGCAAAAAGCCCGATCAATACAGTTCACAGGAAGCGAGATAATGCGCAAATAAACGCCGTGGTCGCTTATTGTTATGGCTCCACAGATTTAATGCTTTTAAATCACAGTGATGAATCGGGATCATTTACCTCAATGTATCCGGCCAGGGCTGGAACCACGATGCCCAAAACGAGGGCAGAAATCGCAGGGACTGAACCCATATTCAGGCTCTCCTGATCCGCTGGTCTGCTGGAAATAACTTATATCCCCCTCAGCTGTCCGTGTGCGCAGGCGTCCGCAGGAAGCAACAGCAACCGAACCAGGTCCGGGGATCTTTCAGGAGTTTTTCCCCACAACCCGCCTCACCCAAACGGGTCGAAATCAAAAGGTTTCTGCTTGTTTCGGACCGCGGAGCTCGACTGGAAAGCGCCTCGGTGTCGGACCGCCGTGGAAATGTGGGCAGATTGTGGTTCCTCTCTCCTTTACTGCCTCCTCCCTGGTTTACGCTGAGCAGCTGGAGAGGGAACAGCGCCACCAGGCGGCCGGTGTTGTCATCTCACTGCCTTTTAAAACGGCCAAACAAATAATTACAGCCGAATATGCAAGGATTTACATTTACTTCAGTAACTTCTTTAAAATTAATATACTTTTAGGAATATTTTCACTAAGTTGTACTTTTTACTTTTACTTGAGTAATTTTATTTTTATATATCATTACTCTAGTGAGTAAAAGTTTCGGATTCATTAACTTCACTGAATGAAATACGAAGCTAAAGCTTCATAAGTTTTTACTGAAAGAAGCTGATTTGGAACCTTTTTTTGCCTGATTTTGTTATTTTTTTTTGTTACTTATATGAATTGCTGTCATTTTGGTCCTTAAAATACCAAAACGATGGTTATTTTGGTCCATCTGATCAGATTTTCTGAGCATCACACTTGCTTTATGGTGTTTGGTAAATCACATCGAGTTGTTAGCTTTTCATTTAGTTGTTTGTCTTCCTGGATGGACTTAAAATAAAAGGCCTTCAAACATTAAGCTACCTTTTAAAGGAGAATTGTTAAAATATACATTTAATACATAAAAATACTACAAATTATTGTTTTCTTGAATGTTAAACATAAAGTTATAAAGGGTTGCACATCACTCTTTCTTCTAAAACCAACTGACACTTAATAGTGTGTAGCAGTTAACTTGCTATTTGTGTTTCATTAGTGTTGCTAAAGTCATTGTTTACATTCGTTATCACAATAAAATGTTACATATTACAGCCCAGAAGAGTCTAAATAAAGAGCAAACAACAATGTTTTCTGTATTTTAGCTAAGCTAAATAAAAAACAAATACTGTTTCTCATTTAATTTCACATTTGGCCAGGCTTAGCCTTAAAATATGTTGATATTTTGTGACACAAAAATATCAATCTATCCTGTATTTCTCTGATATTGAACTGCCTTATGTCCTTTTCTTATTCCCTCATTCAGCCTTGTTTTTATTAGTTGCAATGTTTTTATGTGCTTTTACAGTTATAGGCAAGAAAAATGCAATTTATATGGCTTCATTCAGACACAAGGCAAACCAAAGTGCTTAACAGAACATCAAATCAAACACAATCATAAGCATAAAAGCATTCCATAATAAAATAAAATATATATAACAGATCCTGGGATCAAAAATGGATTCAGTCCTAATTTAATACAATTTTCTGCACATTTCAGGTTTCAGAGATTTTGTCACTAAATGAGAGCAGTTCATTATTGCATCATGAATTTCCCTTCAGCTGCTCCACCAGGACGTCTGATGACGACCCTCTAATGAGCTGCATATTCTTCATTATTTCACTTCTGCAGCTTATTTAAAGCAGACATGTGCTGAATCGCTCAGGTTCTAGTTGCAGAGTTTCTGACTGCTTTGGGAAAATTCAGCTCCTAGTTAATGATGTGATTGTGCCTCAGGGAAATCCCTGGACTCGTTTGAAATAAAGTCTAGAACAAAAAGGAAAGGGAAACGTACCTAGTAGAGTCCCTTAGTAAAATCAGCTCTATAAATCCTCACAGCATTGTTTTCATGGGTCTAGTTATGATTTTCTTTATTCTTGATTAACCATTACCCCATTTATTATTTTAATTTATTCATTTTGTGTCTGTGAGTGGCTCCCTTTAGTGGTTACTTTGAGAAAGTAGGTCATGAGATTTCTTACTACCTTACCCAGATCAGTACAAAAAATATACGACTCAGTCTTGGCTATTTCAAAATGATTACTAAATGTAAATATTTGCATTGTTTTTACTAATAAACTTGTAAACTATAAACTCAATTTGTTTTAGCTGACAAAATATTTTTTTGTTTTAATTATTTGTTTTTTAATATTGACCAAATTTGGAAAATGTAGAAAAATCCAGTTGTTTCTAAATAAGATCAACAGGCATCAGAAAAAGGATTAACATTCAGACCATTTTGTACCATTAATGTGAAAGGGATCTTTTTACAAATATGTCGCATAAAAATATACAATATAATGTAATATGATATAATATAATATAATATAATATAATATAATATAATATAATATAATATAATATAATATATCAATTAAAATCAGATGGATTTTTGCATTGGATAAAGTAAAAACCTTCTTCACAGTAACGCAACATGTGATTGGACAACGTCAGGGTTTAAATTTTCTGATTGGCTGTGTATGTTCGGGGTTGAAATTTAAAAATTATATCACACAGTTTCAAGTGAGGTATACGGCAGCTTTAGAGCGACAGCAAAAACACTTACAGTAATGAAAATATCGACAAGACTGGTGAAATATTGATTTAAAACCAGTCTATAGTGCCTTTGCGCCAAAGTTTACAGTCACCAATCAGATACCGCGCTCTGGCGTGTTGCTAGGTAGATTATGTTAATATATGCAACGCAGCCATCTCTGCAGCTACCATTCTGAGGTAAGAACAACTTGTGCGTTTTCGACAAAACGTAAGAATCCATGGGATTAAACGGCGACCAGGTCTGTAGCTCGACTGTACAGACGTGTTTACAGTGTCGCAAATTAAAATCTCGGCTTGTTTCCGCGGATATCCTCCGGCGGATAATATATTTATTTTGCGTAGGTCTCTTCGGATGTAGCTGTTGTTGTTAGTCCCACCCAAAATGGAGCCCGTTCTTCCTTGTTTCACGGCGGACTGGAAGGGCTGGGCTCAACTAGAGATGGGGGACGGGTGGGTTTAGCCAAATGTTCCGGTCCGTAACGGTTTAAAAAACCCCGTTGGCCTCCAGGCGGATGATTGGTGGAGTTTTCCGCGGTGTGTTGGGTGCAGTTAGGCGGCCGGTCCGGCCTCCGTGCGGGGCTACGCGGCCGTATTGCCGGCGTCGCGGCGCGGTAACTGCCCGCGTTTCCACGGCGCTGCTTTCTGTGGTATAGTCCGGTTGGGACCGGCAACCTGCGGGGTTAAAGTAGGGGGGAGGAAATGAACGTTTTATTGATTATACCAAGTGGGTTTATGAGTGAGAGGAGAGAAATGGGTGTTTTCCGTTTGGATTCGCGGCTGTGTTTTTGGATTCGTTCCCCCCGGAGCGGCCTGCGGATCACCGGCCCTTTTCTGTGGAACGTTCCCCCGCAGAGAGGCTCGTGTGGCGGCTCTGCTTCAAGCAGCTTCACGCAATTTTATGTTGGCAATCCCGGCCTGCCATTGGATCAAAACCGCGGCTGAATGTCACTAATTATCAATAGCGTCACATTTTACATATGCATATGTAGTATGTTGTCCCACATCCGCGCTGAAACAGAATAAAGATGATTACATTCCAGAGCTTTCTATGGAAAAAGTATTCAAAAAAGTA
The DNA here is from genome assembly GCA_903067075.1 of Micropoecilia bifurca. NCBI lineage: Eukaryota > Metazoa > Chordata > Actinopteri > Cyprinodontiformes > Poeciliidae > Micropoecilia > Micropoecilia bifurca. Next base: position 1,268 of record CAEGAF010141535.1, on the reverse strand, counting down.
GTGATTTCCTCTGGCATGCTTAAATATTTCAGACCAAACTCCAATCAAGCCCTAAACCTCATCAAATGTTTGTCCAGATTTCCCCCCAGTCGTCACAGAAATGTTTTAATTCTGTCACATTTAAAGGTTTTTAAGCATAAACTCCCCGATTTAGCTCATTTCACATAATCTAATGCTAGACTTTGACTAGACCCTCTCCAGAACCATCACATATTCACTTTGAATATATTTTATATTATTGTACTGAATCATAACCTCAATGGAGTTGAAACTTTTCAGGATTTTCTTGTAAAAACTCCTTTCAGACATGTTTTTTTTAGTTATTTTGGCCTACTTCATGATGTCTGGCAGGTTCTGTTAAAGTGATTTCTTGGTTGAACAGCTCACACAGTAACTTGCTTTGTTTTTGGCTTCTCAACTCTCCAAATATGTGGTAAATTACATTTAATTCAGGATTTAACAATTACCTTTCCCCGCAGGGCCGGACTAGATTTATTTATGTTTTTTTCCAGTCAGAAATAATATCATGTGAAAATATGCTTTTATTTTTAGTCAGGTTATCAATATCTGATTCTAAATTTTGTTTGGTGATTAGTAGTAGTCTTACCAGTCGAAATAAAATGTTCATCCATTTTATCTAAGGTTGAAATTATTAATTATGATGAAACGATGAATCGTCTACTAATTTATTAATGGCTTAATTGTCAACTAGAATATGCAGAAATTAAAAGGTAATTTGAACAGCACCCTCAATAACTGTACAAAAATAATATACATTTTGCATTTAAAAGGGGGGGAAAAAACGTTTTTGTCTGTAAATTTGCTCTGCCTGAACTCTTTTAAATTAAAAAAATCTGCAAACAAAGCTCAATTTAAATCTTCCTTTAGCAATCCTTACTTAATTGCCTAGCTATATTTTTAGGTAGTTTAAATATTAATAGTAAAATTAATAACTTGGCAGATGCATCTTTTAAACAACTGTGTTTTCTATGAGTTATCTTTGACAAAGAAAGTCTGGGAATGTGAAATAATATGATCTAAAATCAGTTTAGTTTTGTGACAGTATCACCGTTAGAATAACTGGTGTGTATTAGGGCTGTATAATAATATCGATATCGTGAAATATATTGATATTTTCTTTCTTACAAAAAAAATCGATATCCATCTGCAAGTATCGTAACATCCAACTGTCACCTTGTTCCCTCACTGCTTGCTTCACCAGGTCATCAGGCTTAGAGTGATTCCTTCAGATGTTCAGGTTAAAAAGG
>CAEGAF010141522.1:0-34413 GCA_903067075.1 Micropoecilia bifurca | reverse complement strand
GAAGGTGAAGACCACAGTGGTGCCTGTGGTCATCGGGGCAGAAACCCCCAAACTGGAGCAGTGGCTAAAACAGATCCAAGCAACAACATCTGACATCTCAGTCCAGAAATGTGCAGTACTAGGCACAGCCAGGAGAACATCAAGCTCCCAGACCTCTGGTAGAGGACCCGAGCTCAGAGGATTTAAGAGAGAGAGAGAGAGAGAGAGAGAGAGAGAGAGAGAGAGAGAAAGAGAGAGACATAGAGAAAGAGAGAGAGAGAGAGATCAACCGCGGAGGGTGAGAAGGAAATTTATTTTATTTTAATATATATGTATATACTTCATAGTTACTTCATTGTGCTTTTAAATGGCACCATATACCTGAAAAGCACATAATACTGGTACTTTAATAACTGTAACAGACAAGCTTAAGTCCTTATTTCAACATTATTTTTCTGTTATTTTCTCTTTCAACACACAGACGAAGAAATTTGTAATCCAACAATGACATCTGCATTGAGTTGGATCAGGATGCACTTTTCAATTTCCCCTAAAAAAACAAAAAACATTGTCTTATTTACATCTCCTCTGTTACAAAATGGGTTTTTATGGCTTTCTGCAGCCTTCCTCCCTGCAGCTTTTCATCATCGGTCTGACAGCAGCCAGGTAATTTGCTACATCTTCCAGAGGTTTTTGAAAGTTTGATGGAAATGCTATTTTGTAATTCTCTTGATAAGAAAACAAATTAAAATGTCTGAAATCAGCGCTACTTAAATCTGTTTTTCATAACACTGGGCATAATCTGTTATTGATTTGTCAGAGAAATTTCTTCTCAGGGCAAATCATCTGATAATTACACAGTGTATCACGTCAGAGCGGTAAACAGGTTTTAAAGTACTGCCGCTTCGACACAAAGCTGTCTACATGTCCCGGTGGATAATGATAAAGAGTAATTATTTGATATTAAAACCTTCCTGGAAAGCTATTTCTCTTTAAATATAGAGCAGTAAACTCAGACAGCAGGTTTTACTTACTTACTTACATTTTTAACTGTCTCATGAAACATTGGCTTCTTTTTTACATGGGCTGACTCCCTTTAGACAGGCTTGGTGGTTGGTTGATGACTGCATGTATGTTATATGTGGTGCTGAAATATCATGTGACTGGTTCTGACTAACAGACCACTTCCTTTTCCTCTTGACATGCTGACTAACATCATCTTCCTTGTGTGTTCCATAAATGTGCTTATTTAACCCTGATGTGTTAAGTGGTGCATGGGGGTTAGCCAGGTTGTTTGTGTTTTGTTTTGCGCTGCATCGCCATGTAGCGATGTAGCACTTTGAGGGCTACCCCTTGGGGGGGGCACCATGCCATTGCAAGGGGGGCATGGGATGGATGAATGAAAAAGAAAAAACAAAACAACGATGAACGCTGTGTGTACTGGGAGGGGTGAGGGTGGAGGGAGTCTCTCTAATTTAATAATCTCTTTAATTTTTATTTGTAAGTGTATTTTTATGGATTATGAGAAGCACTTTTACATCAAGTTGCCATATTCTACTCATCAGTCTAATTATTATAATTCAGAAACAAATAAAATATACTTGCAATTAGTTATTTTGATCAAGGGACAGGTGATCTCAAATTAACTGGAAGAATTAGTTTAATTGTGTTATAATTAGTTTAATTATGTTATAGAGTTATACTCATAGAGGAATGAAATTGTCCCGTTACAGGGTTGAATTTAAAACAACCTAAGCAGAAAAGAAATTTGTATTAATATTTGGGATTTCATGCATAAGGTGAGGAGACATATTTACTTGGAGGTTCAAAGAGCCCTTCAAAACACAATTTTTTTGTGGGATATTTTTTAGTAACCTGAGACCCAAAATGGACCAAATTCAGAAAATCACCCTTTTCTCATATTTCTCTTATTTAGGCTAAAGTATGTTAAAAAAAATTATATTACTTGAAATAACTTGCAGGTACTGGCTATTCTTATTTGATTTATATTTTGTGAAAAATTAACATTGGTAAGTGGGGACATGGTCATTTGAGACAAGGAGAGTTGTTGAATGTGAATGAAAGCAAACTTTTGTTTGATAATATTTAGAACAATTATAGAAGCATACACTATATGGCAGCATTCTTGAAATGCCTTGATTTTATTTTCAGTTGTATTTAGGCCCTTTGTCAAATACTTTGTTAGTCTTGAGCAATTCCTTTGAAAAATACTTATTACTTGTGTAAAAATATGCTAAAGTAGTGCTATTCTTTCTTAAACACAATTTTTGGGTACCTTGCCAATTGGTTTCAATTAGTTATGATTCTTTCACATTTGATAGTCTGGTAGACTCGGTTGGATTGGGGACCAAAACTGCAACATTAGCTAAATTTTTAGCTGCTGCGCTTTACTTTGTATTAAACCAACCTAACCCTTTGAAAAACCTGTTCCCTTCCTCACCTGTGGTGGCGCTACACCAAGAACCACTGAAGAAGACAACATGAAAACCTCTGAAGAAAACCAGCACAACTTTCTTCTTCACAAAATGTAAACACAAATGGAGTAGCATCAAATTTTAGTGGTTGTAGGATTTCTCTTTGGTAAAAGACAACAAGCCGTTTCTCTTGCTAGCGCTAGATTTTCTCATTTGTTTTGGTCCTAATTACGCAGAAAGCCCTTCTGTAGTTTGTTCCTGTTTTTGGAGCGCTCTCTGCTGCCCTTGCACGTACACACGCAAAGTTGGAAATGTTCCAACTTTGAACTCTGGAATCCAAAGAGCAAAGTTGGACATGTGTCACCAACCCAGAGCTGACAATCCAATATGGCTGCCACACTTTTAAAAACTTAATGACAGCTCCTGTAGCTGCTGTTATGTCACATTTCTCTGGTCTGAGTCTCACTGAGACTCTTGCGGTTCTAACTACTGAATTTCTGGTTAAATATGATGAAACTGTGTTTAGAATAATAAAATGCAGAAACTGTATTGCATGTTTTTTGCTATTAGCTGTTTTTAGTTGTTTAATGTCATTATCATGATATCATAGTTGAACTTCTATCAATCAATATGTTTAATATTTACATTATAAATAGAGATTAAAAAATTGCTTTGAAGTGCCAAGTAACACCAGTCAATATCTCTACACAGCTGGAGCTGTAAATGCTTATAAAATATACCAAAATTGTATGAAATGAACAAAATCAAGAAGCATGAACACTCATTTATTACATTCATTAGAATGAGTGAAGAAGTCAAAATGATTTGTTTTTTATTTCCTCAGCTTTTTTCTCCTGCAGAACAACCTCTGCTCAAACCGCTGCAAAAGTTCCAATTTGAGCTGCAGGCGAGTTCACAGCTGGGGTTTCTATGTTTTTGTCAGCTTTATTGATTTACATGTACATCTATACTGCAATTACATATTTGTTTCTTCAAGCTACAAAGCAGATTTCAGACTCTATGTAAAGGCAGATGCACTTTTCTGACATCTTACTCCAGGGAAAATACAATGAGCTTCGTGTTAAGTGGTGCACCAACAAGAACTGCATCTTTTTCTGTTACTGACTGGATTTCTCAACACTTAAAAAAACACGTAGCCTCTGTTTCAAGACTTTTGATGAAAAATAAGGAAGGAAATCTGTAATTTTGCCCCAGTGGGATTTATGATACTGCTCTCGGTTATAAACACAAATAGAACCCATCCCACTGCTGGCAGGAATTCTACAATCAAAGGCTACAAAATGAAATCATTGAATCCGTTTTTCACCAATACAAAACATTTTCAATCCAGACAGCGTAATGTTGCTTGGAGTTTTATAAACCTGAGATTTTCTCCCTGGCAAAATAACGTCTTATTTTTACTATGCCTGCATGAATAGATTTCATAGACAGATTAATTCAAAGGAAGACACCTTGTAGCAGACTGGGCCATAAAGAAGATTAAGACAGACTAAATTCAATGGTAATGTGTGTCTACGGGTTGCTACCATCTAAAGTTGCTGAAAGGTGGAAACTTAAAAAATGTCTAAAACTTAACATGGGGATGGATGATTTCTATGGGAAACATTTTAAATCAGTCAGTCCATTTCCGCTGATGGCAACAGGATATTTTGTCTACATAACTACAACTGAATTGATTTTTTTTTTTTTTTGCACCATTCTTTGGAAACCCCAGTGTAAGTTACATGTGAAATTCCCAGCAGGTTAGCAGTTTGTCAAACACTCAGATTGGCCCAACTGACCCCAACAACTCTGTCCAAAGCCAGTTCAATCCCAGATCTTCCCACAGACTAAATGCATTGTGATTGTCTGTTTGAGTCCTGAAAGATTTGTCTTTTTTTTTCTTTTACACATTCCCTATGATTACAAGAATGCTTTTATTATGAAAACCGTTGCTGATATTCCTCAGTTGGTCCCTTCTCACAAGAGGACAGTGTCAGACACGCCTTGTATATCTGTGTTTATGTTCAGTCAGCAACACGAACCCCTGAACAGCTGTTGTTGTTCCTGCTATTGTTTTCAGAGCATTACAGTCTCACAAAATTACAATCAGAGCATCCTGATTGAACCAACTATAAGGCTTAGGTTCAACTTAATAAAGTCATTAAGATGTTTAGAGGGACAAAATGGAAAAAGTCCAAATTACACAACAGTTCATTATCTTGGAAGCCATCAGCTTAATTGAGAAGCAATGTATAATGGTTGTTTTCTACTTGTGGCTCTGCTGGACTGTTGGAAGTTATTCTTTGAGACTTTTAGGAGTTATCCCATTACTTCTTTATAAAAGCTTGTGCTTTATTCATATTGCTTGAAGGGCAAAAATGTTGGTGTTTATTAAATTTACATCTATCGGCATCAACGTAAATTAAGTATAAAAAAGAAAGTGACACCTGAAGTTGGTGTCCTGCCAGGCACCGATAAGGATCAGCAGACTGGGCTTGTGGGAGATGGAAACTGAGCTGAAAGTGACCTTCGTCAGTGTGCAGTTTGTTTGTGAAATTCACCAAATTCACAACACCTCCGAATTATCTGGTGAATTCAAACATGGAGCAGAGTCCAACAACCACATTAATTTGCTCTTTCAATACAACCTTCCTCCCCCAGTCTTGTACAAAGAGGCTGAGTGAGGAAGGATGCATTGAAAGAGTATCAGACAAAAAGACAAGAAGTTCCTCCCAACACACGTCTAGATTAAATATGATGCTCGATATCAAGAGTCTGACTTCAAAGTGCACATGCATCCAACTTGGACGTGTTTTTGGCATGTTCAACAACACGTTCAGTCTGAAAGCAGCATTATGGACCAGTTCTAGATGTTCTCTTCCCGTACAAAAGGAATAATTTGACCTTTCATTATTAGTCTATATCAGGGCTCTTTAAATTCAGGTCTTCAGGTCCAGAGTCCTGCAACATTTAGATGATTCTCTGCTTCAACACACCTGAGTAAAATTATGAGGTCATTGACAGGACTCTGGAATATGAAGAGTTAGTTCAGTCATTTGATTCAGGTGACAATACGAATGCAGGACATCTGTCCTAGATTTGAAAACCCCTGATCTAAGGAGGCAAGAATCAACCATCCTTTTAGGTGTTTATCTATTTTCTCACATTTCATTTAAATATCTTAGCAATAAAACTTAATGTCAGACTGATTAGGCCCCAACTGAGCTGAACTCTTCCTACTTAGATTGATAATGGTGATATGTATTGCATTAGGCCAAAATGCACTAATGGCCTGACTAAAGAAATGTGTGCCAGGCAGTGACAAAGCCTTCCCCATTATGTCATGTTTTATATGAGTCATTTTACTGGCCTGTTATGAGCTGATTTAGTATACCTGTTTCAGTGCAGCATTGAAGACTGTTAAATCATCCACAAAAGAGGAAAATGGCCTAATAATTTCACAGTACCTTGCAACAGTACTCATAACCCTTGAACTTCTTTCACATTTAGTCACATTACAACCACAGGCTTCTGTGCATTCATGGGAATTTAAGCTAATAGAAACACACCAAGTAGCAAGTCGTGGTAAAATGGAGGTATAAATGGTACATGCTTTTTACATTTAAATTTTTTTTTACATTTCTTTAAATATAAATGCGTACCAAACTTCTCATATTTTTATTTGTAGTCCCTTTAAATCAGACCCTTTTCTGAATGTATTTATGCTTTAACGTGAAATATAAGATAAAAGTAGTATATCAGTGTGTCAATGTTTGTCATCGTAGAGAATGAAGGTGAGACGAGCCGAGGACACCACCAATCCTCAGGGGCAACAAATGAACTTAAATATACTGGGGACGATCAGGAAGCACAAAACAGCTAAACAGCTGCGATGATACAACCAGGTGACAGGAAAAACGAAAACAACTCAGGGGACGGATCGGATCACAACACAGTGACATAGTGACCCTTGTGTCCAGAAATGCCTTCCAACCAACCCCAGTCACGTAAAACTGGTATCATTTTCCACAGTCCTCTATGTTTGCCTCAGTCCTTGCACATACAAGGGTTAACAGAGTATTATTCACATACAGACAAAATTATACAAACATATATAATCATATGTGAAATGGGTCGAGTTGAAATGACTATGCTATGGCAGCAGAGAGAAACAGATATATTAAAAAAAATTAACATAGTACTTAAATGTATGTAAATCTCATTTTCAAGCCTGCTGAATGCAGGGAAATCATTACAGAGAATCCATTTAAAGGCTTGAATCTGAGGTGGATGTTCAGCTTCTTGCACGACAATGAGCACAATCAGAGCTACAACAAAACGGACTATATGAAAACATTCTTTTGATTTAGAATGGCCAAGTCAAAGTCCAAGACTTAAATTAATTACTAAATTTATGGCATGACTTAAAAATTAATATCCACATAAGATCTCTATCCAGTCTGATGTCTATCAAAGACATATATTGTTGCCCATTGTGTTTAGCAAAATATCGAGCTTAGTCAAGGATTTGAATCACAATCAAATGTGATTCTACAAAACTTAGAAATGTTTGAATCACATTTCAGATTTGTATTTCACAGTTATTTACAAATTGAAAATGTGCTTTTTTGTGTCAACTTCACACTTTATTTGGAGATTTTGTAAAATCCCAATGAAACAAAGTGAGGCTTGTGGTTGTAACATGAAGTAATTAAGCACAAGGCGTCTGGGTACTTTTGCGAGGCTCTTTTAAAGTCACTCCCCGTTTACCAACCTTACATGAGTCTGATCTGTCCATCATGTACTGTATATTGTTATCAGACAAAATCCCCATTAATTCCTCCATGGCCAGACGTAAGTGGACAAGTCCCAGCTGCTCACTTCAAATTTTGTTTAATTAGTCACTTGGAGAGTTGTAAATGAGTGGGGACTTGCCGTTGATTAAAGTAGTACTATGAGTACGTTCATAGGGAGACGGACTTCAAACATTAGCAGAATAATTAACGCCCTGCTGAAGTAATCGGCCCCACAGACAGACAGAGTGAAGATATGAGCAAAATCCGGAGCAGAGAAACGTACATCTGAGTTTTCTGAAAGAGCCTTCAATATTAGCTTATTAGTTCACAACTTAAACAAACCACAGTGTCATTTCTAGCAGCATCCTGCAGCTCCATCCTGATAAAGACACTCATAGTAAACGCATTTAAAGTCTGAGGGTGATGATGAAAAGCTAAAACGTAATAAAGACATTATGTTTTATATGCCTCTAGGGGACAACAGCTTCCTCCGTTTTAATTTCATCCATCATTCGTCACTGTTTGTCTAAGAACAAAACACCAAGTGGGAGTTTTCATCCATGTTCCGCAGTTCTCACTTCAACTTGCTTCTTTGTTATTCCACACTTTGTTAGTTTTTTCTCATGTTAGAATGTTTCCCTATTTGTTCTTTTAAGTATTTAAATAGAAAAAAAACTATTAATAGTAATATACAAATGGTCCATTACAACATATCAAAGCGGCCATATAAAAATGTATATCTTTTACCGTAAGAATATTTTTAGCAAGAAAAACTGTTATTTTTACCATTTTGACAATATAAAATTGACAGTGGTAACAAAAATAACTGCCATACATCAAACCACATCATATTTTTGAAAATACAGAATTTGTGACACACAAATTGGGACCAGTGTACATTAATTCAAAACCTTTTCTCCAAAGGACAATTTGCAAGAGTTATTAATTTTTCACATTGCTGCCTATGTGCCTTTGTTATAAAGGTTATAAAGTGGGTTATAACCTGACAAGCTTTATTTAAGAGTTTACTTTGATCAATAATATTTGGAAACTAGATTAATTCTGGCCTGGAAAATAACTTCCAGAGAGTCTGTCATTCTGATATCTCTGCTGCAGAAACACAAACAGTCAGGCTAGCTTGGAGCTAACCTGATGTACTGGGATTCTAGAAACGATTCCTGAAGGACCATTAGCGGCACATCAGTCTTACAAAGGGCATCATCACCAGCTAACAGGCTGCTTTCACACCACCATTAAAAAGTATAAGGTGTTTTTGGAGAACAGTGACAGCAGTATCTCTGTTGTTGCAAGAAACAATTGCATCAGGAACTCACTTATCAAGCCAGACTGGTCCTTTACCAGGGTTGTTTATACCTCAGAAATAACTCAGTAGTTCATTGTGTCAAGTCCTTCATCAAACAACCAAAGTGACTTCAGTCCAGAGCTGTAAAAAAATCTTATTTGTACGGACAAGATATAATTGTGAACTTCCAGTCAGCAAAAATAGATTGTGACATTATAAACAGGATTTCTAGACAGAATTTCCTGGAATATTTTCAATTTACAAACAACTGCAGATTACAGCATATTTTTTCCTAAAATTCTAAATCCAAGTGTGACAAATTCTCAGTGCTTCGGAGAGGACTTGGTCTCTAACAGATACACGCAACAAGCAGCATAAAATGCATTGCCTTTAATATTGCTTTGAGCTTTGGTGTTTACAAGAAGGAAAAAGTAGAGCTTGTCTATATCCTCAGTATCCACAAAGGTTAAAGCCTGCACTTATTTTTAGTCAAGTCGATATATTTGAAACCACTGGCTCTCTTTTCAACACTAAAGAGAAGGTAAACAAGAGTAGACCAGATGGCAAAAGGAACAAAAAGATGTTTAGATCCAGAGAGCTGCGGCTCATGCAAGGATATGTATTCACTTTGACAATAAAGATTTATTTAGTCAATTTTGTTTTATCAGAAAAAAAGCCTAATTTGGTTGATCGCAATTAATTTGTAAAAGCAACAAAAGGGTAAACTATTTAAGGTGGCAAATACTTTTGTGGGCACATCAGCTATAAGACACAATCATTCAAAGTGAAAACAGTTGGAAAAAAATGTCTCTAATTTATGATTTTGATTTTTTTAACTGAATTACTGAAATTACATAAAGTTTTAAGACTTTAAGGCTCAAAACCTTAGGAGAAAGTTAAGGCTGGAATTTGGGTGAAAACTCCCGAATATTTTATTGTATTTTTCAAAGTGCAAAACCAAGTGATTTTGTTTTCTGTATTTATTGACATCATGTTTCAATAGCTGAAAATCCCTCATAACTGTCTATGTCTCCTCAACAGCACTTATTTCTCTCATTAAATGGTTCATTATTGATTGCCACTTAGCTTACATCCTCCTCAGCAATTACCGCTGTTAACTGAGACTTAATAAAAATTCAGACTTTGTTTCCAGGTATTGATTCCATAAAGGACTACATGAAGGTGAAGGGCCATATTCTATAACACCCATCACCACTAACACAGTCTGTGAATGCTACATTACTGCAATGAAGCCTGCCAGTAATCGCATAATGGCACAAATCGATGCAGCTATTAGATTTGTGTTCCTTCATCAGAAAACGTCCATCACAGATGTCACCGTCTTCAAGCTGCACTGGCTTCTGATAAATGTTCTAGAGTGAGTAGTTGGAGTGAGTTTAAGTTCTTGTATGCATGTGTACAAGTTTTTTCTTTAGTTTTTTTCCCCCCAGCTGATCTGAATTTTTGCATGAGTGTGACTTTTCCATTTCCATCCATTAACCCTGCATGACTAATTCTTCTTCTGCCTGTGTTTATTTGTGGGTGTGACACGCAGGATGATGTTAGAGCGCTGAAACTTCTCATGTGCAAAACTAATTGTGTCACCTCTGTTTAGGTGCCACAGCAAGAAAATGTCATGTGCGTGAGATGGGGACAATACAACACTGTTTACTGAGGCTGTTTGTTTAACTGCAAATTGTCTTTATTTCAGACTGATATTAAATTAGTAAATACACATTCAGGCAATATGTGTCCTTTATACCCACTAAACTTTTTCACACTTTGTCATGCTACCAACACAAACTTAAAATCCAGATCTATCACATTTTCTGTTGCAGAGAGTTGTAACAGGCTTTTAACAGCCGGTATTATATATTTTTACAGGCACATGGTGTCATTTTATAACACAATAAAGTAACTATATTACCTTGAGTAGCTTTAAATATGCTGTATATATGACATATGACTTACAAGAAATGTTACTTCCTAATTTAATGCATTGAAATTGGGCTTCTGTCTCTTTAAGAAACTCCTGCTCTTTCTGAAACTCTGCCTTTAGGAAACCATTCCAACATACAACATGGCTCCTCTTTTAAACCCTCTATTTTTTTACTCTTTCCTCCCTGGTGCATTTCCTCCATCTGTCTTCCCACTCATCCTCAGCGTTGCTTCTTTTGTCATCTTCTCTGTTTGTGTGACCTCTCAAGTTCCCTTCTTAAAGCCTCCCTCTTCTACCTGTCCTTATGCCTTTCTTCCAAGTCATGGCCGACTCTTTTTTCTAGTGTGTACCCAAGCATCACCGTGACCACACCAGCTGTCCCTGCTGTTGAACAATTCCTGGGAGACATCACCTGTAAGGCAGAGGATTCTACAGAGAAGACAGAGGATGAGTGCAGAGAATAACAACAATCCACTTTTACAGCTGGAAGAGATCCAGACTACATTTAAAGTGAGCATAGGCATCAGCTCTAAAGTGTATCAACATAAAAACATTTGAAACCTGCTGTGTGACCATTTACATACATACTGCAGAGAGAGAAGAGCATTAAAGACATTAAGGCAAAAGCAGAACAATAAAACTCTCTGCATCCCGATGATGTGAACCCAAATGGGATAGACAAGAAAAACATATCTGTGTGTAATTTGAACATATTTGCTTTAACTTCTGAAGAAAACTTTCCTTATTTAAACTCAGTGCTAATAGAGCTGCCTAATAGAGCTGCCTTCAGAGACACAATCAATCACAGCAACATCTGATTGTTTGTTTGGGATTTAAATTTGAAATCAGGGGTTCAACTTTAACAAGAGAAAAATAGCCTATAAGTGGAAGACTACAAAAAACATCACACTTCATTGGTGCTTATGAAGAGGATCTTACCCATCAACGTTGTGGCTGAGGTTAATGACTCCCACCAGCTCGGTCAGCTCCCATTCAGTCAGCCATCTGGGTAGGACAAAACCTAGAAACCTCGCTGGTTCCAGGCACGTCCCACCCAGAGGAGACAGAGAGAAAGACCCAGGAGACCCAGAGAAAGACCTAGAGAAAGACCCAGAAGGACACTATTTTGGTAGTCATACATTAGAAACAATGATTCTGAGACACTTTCTTAACCAAAGATTAAAAATTGTCTTAAGCCTAATGTCAAAGTCGAGTTTTACTATGATCTTAAATCCAAGATACTTCAAAAAGGCAATCGGCACTGCTGAGAAGATGAGAAGGAAAAAGTGAGTGAAATAGAAAATTAGAAAGCTTAAAACACAAAAATGGTTAGGAAGAAAATAGTAAACAAGGTGAAAACAAGAGAAGTGTGATAAAGAAAGATGGAGCTCTGAAGGAGGAGCTGAGCAGTGCAGAGGTAATGTAAAAAAGAGCAAAGCTCTACAGAGGAGAAGCAATGGCTCGACTTCAAAGAAACAGTTGATTCAGAAGTGGACCATGTTTTCAGGAGAGACTGCCTACTGAGAGAAAGATTGGGAAAGACAGTGAGTGAGAAATGGTGAGTGAAGAAGAAAGAGGAGGTGATGGGAATGTTGAGTGACTTGGAGAGAAGCATTGGGGAGCCGTCAAAGGACCAGCTGCTGTTCTGAGTCCGCTGGTTGAATTTCCATAAAAGTTGATTCCCTTTGGGTCAGTTCTGTGCTTTGGTGGCGTCTCCAGAGTATCTAATGATTGTAGTCTTGGTCTCTTTCCTATTTGTTTCTTTCACATTGTCATTCAAACTGAATATTTTACTTCTACAATCAGTTGACTTCCCACAATCTATCAAAGTTTTGGTCAAATTTCTCTAAAGGGGGAAAAAATATACGTTTTCTTCAACTCTCAGAAAGATGGACACAATAATAAGATAATTATTACGACCAGTCTAGGGGGGGTCAGATGGAAACATGAAGGATCCATCCTCTTCTGATCTCAACAACCGACACACACAAGGTTGAACAATTTGTAATGTTATTTATTTTAAAAAGATGTATTTTTAATTGAGATGTTACAAATGGAGCATGTGACTTCAGAGTGAGCTGAAGCTGAAAGGAAACTATCTGAATATTAACCAACGTACTTAACAAAGTAATTAAACCACATGACAAAAACTTGTCATGTGGTTTAATTACCTCCCTAATTAAGAAAAACATGAGAAAACTAAGGAAACATAAATGGCAGCTCACTTCTACAACTTCAAGAACTTCACAAAATGTTAGCAGACAAACTGTGTGACCAGTGGAGATGAGCAGAGGATGGAACACACTAAGTCCGCTTCTGCAGCTTTTATATCCATCACCTCCGGGAAGCAGCCAATTAGACATCTCCGTTGTCTTCTGGGGAGCCAATCAGGGACGGGCACATGCACACTCATGTTTGTATAACTTTACAACGCCAGTCGTAGCAAAAATATTAAAAAGAAAATAGTCTTTTGTTGCAACAAAATGTTTCACATCAAACAGATGTTGGTTTCAAATAGAACCAAAGTGAATACAGTTAAATTATTTCACTTGAAACCTTTTTTGAATAGGCTGGTTGAACTGGTAAATCATGAATTAAGTCTAATTAACCATAGAGTAGCAGTGTTTCCATTGAGCTTAAGAATCATGAAGAAGAAGGTGACAAGTAGTAGAGGGTTAGGTAATAAGTTTTTTACCGACTTATTTTGTGAACAAACTTATTTACATGTGATTTTAATTGTGTTTATTTAATAGAAACACAGCAATTGCAAATAGTTTTTTAGACATTAGCGGAAATTGAATTGAAATTGAAAATGTTTTGTGTACTTTTTTTCAATGGAAATGCAGATATCTTTGGAGAACCAAATTCAATCTCGTTTAGGTTTGCTTAGAGCAGGTCTGCAGAATCAAAAAGTTGCAGGACACCCAGGTGTCCTGCAACTTTTTGATGTGTCTGCGAAAACGGATCTAGAATAAACTTAGTTCACTTTGAAACAATCTCTAGCTGCGTGCTATCCAAAAAATTGGATTATCCTTGAGAGATGGAGTTTGAGACTGTCAGCCTAGAACTCATCTGGCTATTGTAGGTAGAAAAAAGCAAGAGTAATTTTCCATGAAAAGACAAGGAAAGTTCAGAGTTCCAAAAGTCAAACATGTTCTAGAAAAAACTCAGGAATTTGGAGAATGATCGCAGACAATTTCAACGTTTTTCTAAAAAATGTCAACGTTTCTTCAAGTAAATTCTTGACTTTTCAACCTCAGAAAGATGTCAAAGTGCATGTCAAATTTCTGAGATTATTCTCTTCCTTATGAGTCTTTTAGTAGAATTTTCCTTTTCTTTTGTTCTACAACGGCCTTATTATCCCATCATGTAAGCATCATAACATAAACTTTAAACTTAATTCTTCATAGCAGTTTGTCTTGGGATGCTTTACTGCTGTACCTGGATAACCTCCTATTTTTTATTTAATCCTAAAAGAGAATTTTTACTTTTCTGTTTCTAATTTTAAAGGTTTGTTGAAAAGAGGTTGTGGACATAAAACTGATTGACGTGCAATGGGACTAATTTAAGAAGGTTAATCATGGTGGAAAATAAAAAGAACATCTATGTGGTTGACTTAAAAGTAGTCTGCAAAGACAAGTGAGACATAAT
The DNA here is from genome assembly GCA_903067075.1 of Micropoecilia bifurca. Taxonomy (NCBI): domain Eukaryota; kingdom Metazoa; phylum Chordata; class Actinopteri; order Cyprinodontiformes; family Poeciliidae; genus Micropoecilia; species Micropoecilia bifurca. The sequence continues at coordinate 20,307 of CAEGAF010141522.1, read as the reverse complement.
TCCTCACTGACATAGATGAAGAGTCTTTGCCACCGTGGCTGGCACAACCAGCTGGGTTAGGTGGATAATTATGGATTCACATCGGGCCAGCTTGTGTTTGGAAAACTCCTTTTTTATTTACTGAGGTTGGTACTGAATTTTTTTTATGGCATAGAACATGTAAGTGTGGCAAAACAATAAAAAGGAGAACAAATTGGAATGATTGAATTATAGTCCCTTTTTTGAGATTCTTCAAAAATTCATGCAAAATCAACAGATTTCCGCATTTTTCCATTTATTGCAAATTTCACAAAATTGGGTTTAATTCTCACCTGCAGGTGGCAATATTTCTCACTTCTTCACTTATGCCTCAACTTTACTTGATGTCAAGTCAAAGTCATTAATCTACATGGATTATAAAAAAATCAAGCTATTTAAGATATTTAAAGAACAAAAATATTTTGTGTCCAATCTGTATTCTTGTTTTTTTTCTTGATATCTTTTCTTCTAGGACATCAGAAGATTTCTAGACATCTAGATTTTCTAGATCACAAAATAAGAGATTTTGATTGCAGAAATAAAATTTAAAATCATCCAGAAATTCTGCAAGGATTTGTCTTTTTCACAGGACTCTAAAAAAGATTCAGAAATTATCTGTAAATGTTTTTAAAGTTAATGGATACTTTTCTGACGGTAAAACAGCCTTTAAACCAGAATTAGCATAACAAAAAGATGACATCATCTGAAACTCTAGAGATGGAGTTTCATCCATTTACACTTTTGTCAATGGATGGAGCTAAAAACATGTGGAAGGGAAACATTTGCAGTGAGTGAGTACCATTTTGTTGGCATTACAGATTTATTTTAGCACTTTTACTTTCCCCAAAGATCATTGATGCATGAAAAGTAGGTAAGCTTTTTGACAGGAAGTAGGTAATGAGGACAATTTTTCCTCATCTGCTAAAAATAATGTCCCTGTTAGAAACACATTCTGCCTTAGGATTATATAAAATTCCAATACTTGGCCTTGAGAGACCAAACAACCGTTTGCTTTAGGACAAGGACACAATGCACTTTGTGCTACAGCTCCAGTCGAGTCACCAGCCAGCCCATCTAGAAAACTGTAGATGTCATTTGTGAGGATAAACCTTCTCCAGTTATATGTTGTTTTGCTGTTAATTTTACTTTTTGTCTGCCAGATGATGACTTTCTGCATTGGTCTGACCCAGGGGTAGGCAATTCCAGGCCTGCAACTTTTAGATGTGTCTCTACTTCAATACACTTGAGTCAAATAATGAGGTCATTAGCAGGACTCTGGAGAACCTGACTGCACTGAGGAGGTAATTCAGCTGTTGGATTCAAGGAGACGGACCTCACTGGAGCAAACAGAAAGGGATGGAGACAAGCCCCTGTCAGTGTCATACCTTATTTGGAAATGGGAGCATTGCAATCCGGAAGTGAAGGGGGCTCTATTGCACTGCAGCGAGGTGTACTTGGAGGCAAGTGTGTTGGACCAGGGAGACATCTAAGAGTTGCAGGACACTGGCCCTCCAGGACCAGGATTGCCCACCCCTGATCTAACCACAATACTCAGATGAGTGAGTTTCTAAAGTTCAAAACAAAAATGAACATTGAGTTATAGTTTCAGATCTGTGATATGCTGAAATGCCAGCTACATTACTGCAGTTCAGTCACACCCATGCTAGTAAAAAAGCAGACTAATTATGACTAGTAAGTGAGACCTCCAGCTGCTTCCACTCACAGCTGCTACATTATAAGCAATCTAAAACACCAGATTCAGGTGTTAAGTTGTTGGGAGAAAGGGAAGTGTTAATTCCTGATTGTGTGCATGAGAATAACAATGCTAAAAAGAACAACAGTAACAGAAATAAAGTCAGATTTTGATCCTGCTCAACTTAGGTGTTGTCACTCATTACCATGATGATTTACACCCACACTCTCTTTGGTATTGTGCCAATCATTAGTTCTCAAAGATATTACATTTCAGACAACATTACTGGAAAAATCATCATAAAAGTGTTCATTATACTAACTTCATTGGAGCTGGAGACTTTACTAGCTTAGCAAACTATATACCGTTTTAACCGGGAGAGCGTCCGGAGCACGTGGGTGGTCTCGGTTCGGCAATCCGTCGCTCACAGCCGAAGTTATGTGCGGAAGATTCCCCATCTGGGTATAGCAGCTGCTTTAACAGGGGTAAATCAGGGTTAGCTAGGGATAGCTAGGGTTTCGATATTCAGACATAGCTGTTAGACCCGGGCAAACTATATACCGTTTTAACCGGGAGAGCGTCCGGAGCACGTGGGTCATCTCGGTTCGGCGATCCGTCGCTCACAGACGGAGTTGTGTGCGGAAGATTCCCCAGCTGGGTATAGCAGCTGCTTTAAACAAAATGTTTTTTACATACTTGTTAAAACTGTCACCATGTCTTGACAGTATAATATTAGTCAGATAATATGTGAAAAAAAAATCAAGCTTCTTTATCTCTTCTCAGTGCTACTATTGCTGTATAAAGAAATGCACCGCAAAAACAACCCATCAGAGTCAGGAAGACGGTCTTAGCGCTATAAATCAACCTCATGTATGGGCTGCTAAACTTGTTAATGGCAGATAAACAATTTATTGTTTCAGGAATAATTTATCTGTTGTCATTGGTAGCTAAGCTAACTAGCATTAGCATTCCTGCCAGGCTATGTCATTCCAGACATAGTGTAGCAGAGAGAAAAGGAACTAGAAATGTAAAATTGCTTTTTTGCTAATTTGATCAAATTTACACTTACACATTATTTTCAACATTGACATTTGACAAAATATGATGTTTCAGCTGTTTTATGTTTTTTTTTTATTTTTATGTTTTTATGATATGAAGCACTTTGGTCAACCTTGTTGCTGAAATGTGCTAATAAACAAACAAATAAACTTGATTAAATAGACACTGCACTTTTTAAAATATATTAAAAAATAAAAATATAATTTAAAAAAAATATATGATAAATGACTTTAACTAACTTCATCAGCTTTCCTCAAAAATATTGGAAAGAGCAACTCAGTGTCCAACCAGCTCTCAGCTCAGTTCAGGTTTGTTCTTAGAGCCATTTACCCATGAGCATAAAACAATACCTGAGGATGCACTTATTAGCACCTTCAATTGTCTTTCACCTGTAGCTAAATACCAACGTGTGCCTTTCAGCTCCATGAAGTATATGTGCTATACAACCTGTCACTCTACCAATTGGGAAAAGCTGCTGCCATGTGTGATTTGTGTGTGTGGGTTTGTGTGCATGTTCCCACAGAAGCCTAATTGTCCAGCTCTCAGGGAACTTGTAATGCAGCCACAGTTCATTTAGTGACTCTATCTGCCCCAATTAGAGAAGAGTAGAATGGGATTTAGTCGCAAGCACTTATGATAACCACACTAATAGCTTCCTGTGATCCAGAAGAAATAGTCTTAATTATCTGTCGCTCACACAGTTCCCCACTTGCACCTTCCTCTACCAACTACTACAAATCCACGAATGAATTCATTCGTAGTCTGAGCAGTATCAGAGTCCGGCCTTTGACTTTTCAAAAACAGAAAAAGAAAGAAAAAAAAACACGATAGAATGAGAGGGACAAAGTCAAGAGCACTTAGAACTTGAAAAGAGATGTGGCTTTGTCAAAGTTTGTTGCTCTTAGGCTGGAAAGTTCTCCAAAAATTATTTTTCTTTCCATTATGTCCGCTGCCGTAATGTGTGTCCTTGAATTTGTGTGTTAGAGGCTTTGAGATTAGTGTTGAATTATGTTATCCTGGTTTACCTTGTTTCCTGTTTAACTTCAAAAGATAGTTTATGTGGCGATGGAGCTGAATACACAGCGATTCTGGAGTAATATTTGTTAGGAAGTACAAGAGGGTTGAGGTGGAGATCAACTTGGTTACAGGTTTACATAAGTTGTAACCTTATAAGCTGCATTGCTTTACAAATGTGGACAAATTTTTCTCTATTCTGCTAAGTGTAAAAAAAGAAAACACAATTTTACAATTGTGGTAATTCCGTCAAATAATAAATGCAAATACAATGGCATAAATACGTTTGCTGACAGGCTCCACAGTGTTGCAGTAGGTAGAGCTCCTGCCTTGCAGCAAGTAGGTTCTGGGTTCGATTCCCAGCCCGGGGTCTTTCTGCATGGAGTTTGCATGTTCTCCCTGTGCATGGTGGCTTCTCTCCATGTTCTCCAGCTTCCTCCCACAGTCCAAAAGCATGGCTGTTAAACTGATTTGTCTCTCTAAATTCTCCCTAGGTGTGAGTGTGTGTGTCCATGGTTGTTTGTCCCGTCTCTGTGTTGCCCTACGATGGCCTGGCAACCTATCCAGGATATGCCCAGCCTCTTGTTCGTTGACCGCAGGAGATAGGCACCAGCACCCCTAGTGACACACTAGGGTGTAAAGATAATGGATGGATGGATTGAAGTTTGCTTACAAGATAGGTAGTAATAAAAAAACATCATCCTCTGACAACTTTCTGTCATGTTTTCTGCCAGTAGGAACATCGTTGACCATGACTCATGATGCAAAAATAGAGTTTCTATTGCACATTTAAGAAATACACTAATTTTGATACAGTCGAAAAACCACCTCAATTTAGCGCAAAACATTTGATTAAATGTTTCCATTAAGCAAATTTATTTCATTACTTCCAATATGCGAAATTTTATGATTAATGAAAACACAGCTAATGACCCTGAACATGTAATTGAAGCGACAAAAGGCAGTTTTGGATGAAAGCATGATTGTGTTATGAAGGCTCAATAAGTGTTTCCATGTAGATTCAATAAAAATCTGTAGTGGGATTTTTATGTCATTAATTAATGTTGACATATGCGCTCTAACCAATCTCACTGCTCCTGAGCCACTTTACAAGGTCTGTCCTCTACACTAAAAAACAAATCTGTGTAAAATTCCTTCCTTTCTACAGAAAAGAAGGAATTTTTCATTTTGAACATGTAACAGGTGTTTTTCTTTTATTTTCTATTTTACAAGCTGTAGTAGTTACCTGTACACTGGAACATGTACCATTTGGACTTCAGTTGGTTTAGAAAGTTTGAATAACTTTTTTGGCACCTCTGTGGTAAACGTAAAAGTAAACCTGAACATTTTTTCTGAGTAAAATGCTTTTGAAAATAGTAATAGTTAGTTGATGTTGTTTGAGTTCGAAGTCTATAGTAAACTATTTTGCTGTCTTATTTTGAAGTGTTTTCATTTTACTCCGAAAAATCTGTACATATAATTTTAAAATGTAAAGACTTAAAAGTATATGTATGTTTTATAATCCGTCTTACATGGATTATACATGTAAGACGAGGTTGTTCGCTGTGATCATTGTATTTTCTTTTTCGAACTCCAAGTATTGGCAGCCATTTATGTTGCTATCTCATGATGAGTTATATTTGGTAGCTGGATTTGCTTGATCCATCTTAAAATAAATATGTTCCACAAAACTCCCAAAAATACCTGCATGTATGACAGTCAACATCTGCTGTGAGTTTCTCTTGATCTAGCTTTCCATTGTGTGATGGTTATGTGATCAGTGGTTTTATTTATTTTTGCTCTAAAGTTGAAGGACAAGGAAAATGTTTTTGAACTGCAAGAATAGCAGCTGGTGCAGGAAAATGTCACCTGGTAAAAACCAGCCTCTTGTCCTACACTTCACTTTGTGTAGAGAGTATGAACCCTCAGATATTGACATAATTCAGAAACAGGACAAGGTCCCCTTGTTCATTTACTCTGGTATACTATCATGAAGGCAGCAAAAAAGAAACCTATTTGAATGCTGACAAACACTTAAAGTGTATGGACAAATACTTCCTGGAGCTGTGAGTTCATCACTGAAGTAAAGTGTTGAAAACAATTATATAGAAGAACCTGTCCTCTATTAAGCTACTGTCCTTGGATTTTGCAAGTGTGTGTTGCTTGTAATTCTCCAAAGTGGCTTTCACACTGAGAGAAACGCCACTGAACCATCAAACAACACACTTTTAAAATCTCTAACAGCCCCCTGAAGTCTACTTAAAGCTGCTTGTAAACCTCCCAAGTCTCTTCTCTAAAACTTTCATTAGGCTTAGTGGTTTCTCTTTCTCTTGGAGAGAAGAGTCCTTGCTGTCCGTCTTCCCTCTTCTTTGTTTCACACTTTCAGATTTCTCTGTCTCATTATTCTCGTCAGCAATCTTCTCATCAAACTCTCCTTTTCCTTGTATCTGACTCTGTGTGACCCTGAAACTTGTGCCTAATGAATCATCTGAGGGGGTTTGTACATTTAAAGATTGTATCTGTTCGGTTGTGTGGTTCAGAAGTGAAGGTTAATGAGGCAGTAATTTAGCAATGATCTTTTAGCTGTTGTAATAAGCAACTGAGACATGAAGCTATGCTTTTGGCTTGCTGATACAATTTATTAGGGCTCAAAATTAACTGGACACATTGTAATTTGCCTGCATGTGAAATTCCAGAATCCTGAATGATGTGTTCAGTCATAGACAGTCATGATTGGTGTCATGTTTTTTTTTCTTTTTCAGTTTATTTTACATCTAACAATAAATCACTTAGGCTTTATTGCCGTCTTCCAAGTTTCGGCATTCAGCATCTTAAAGTATATGTAAAAGTTTGGATATTTTTAAAGTAGTTATCCCTATAATTGGAGCATCATCACCACCATTTTCACTCACTGCCTTCACTACCTGCCTGGAAGAAATGAGGACGTGGATAAACCAGAACTTTTTTCAGTTAAACTGCTCCAAAACTGAGGTCATATTGATTGGAACACCTCATCAGGTTCAATCTTCAACTTTGACGACTATTTTCTCTTCTGGACAAGACATCCCCCTTTCCACCACTGTTACAAATCTTGGCGTTAGAATGGATTCTCATCTTACATTTGAAAATCATATTAAGCATCTGTTTAAAATCTGCTTCTTTCATCTTCGTAATATCTCTAGAATTCGTCCATTTCTCTCTTTTGGTGATGCTGAGACTCGTCCATGTCTTTGTCTCCTCCAGGCTCGACTACTGCAACTCAATGTTGGAATTCATAGAAAACACCTTCAGAAGCTTCAATACATTCAAAACAGTGCAGCCAGGATTCTATTGATTCTATTGAGAGCCCATAAATCTGACCATATTACACCTGTTCTCCATGATCTTCATTGGCTTCCTGTCACCTACAGAATTCAGTACAAAATCGCCCTCATTACCGATCAATGTTTAAACGGAACCTCTCCGGATTACTTGAAGGACCTAGAAAGTCTAGTTAGATTCTCCAACTAGAGTTTGGTCAGACACTTCCCCTCAATTTGTTTGGGAATGTGTTGAATTGAACTCTCAATTGAACTCTGATGCGAACCAAAAAAGATTTTGCCTTGGTTGAAGTGAACTCTGGTGCAGTTCGGAGGCATATGTGAATGTCAACTTGACCAGAAACTACTCCAGAAACAGAAACTAGAATAAAGTGCAGGGCATTGTGGGATAATAAAACCAAAACAAACAAGCATATCTGGATGCTAGCTGGGGAATTGGCTCATGCTGAATAGTTTTTTGTGACAAATACACCAAAGACAAATAGAGAAATCCTATAACTGGTAAAATCTGATGCTATTCTGTTTTTGTTCATATTTAGTTAAGAAGGAAGTTGCGCTCAGAGTCTTCTTCATTAGTTTTCCTGTCATTTTTCAAATGTTTTTTTTTGTCTGACACAGTGCAGCTGAAAATATAACAAATGTAGCAATTTTGGTCCTCAGTCAAACCAACTGTAACAGAATATCAATTGTGAAAACGCTCCTTGTTACACAACTCAGTTTTTTTTAAAAATAAATTAAATTTGCGTTAGAAATGTAATAAAAGAAAATCACTGCATCAAATGATTTCCCAGCACAAGTTGAAAAAAATGTAGTCTCTGAAAGAGAACAAGAGCATCAGCATCTGATTTGTCAGGATACATGGAGAGTTAAAACATATAGCTGTATGAACAGATTTTAGAGCAGGCTTCTCTAACCTTTCCCTGTATTTTTGTTTTGCTGGAAGAGAGAGAAACATGGTTCAACAGAGTCTTCCTCTTTTCTTCCACCTGACCTGCAAGATGGGAGCTGACAGTAGATCAGAGCTTTCAGCGGTAAAAAGCAATGTGAGGGGAGCGGACAGTGCTACTGGGCTTAGGAGATAGTTAAGAAGCTGTTGGAAAGCAGGTTTTCTCTGGCACAGGGAATTGTCCAAGACCTTGTGGGCCAGCAGATTACAGGAGTTGAAGTTAGGTGGTTTTTCTGATCAAGTGAATTAGCTCTTCACAATGAATGTGTGCAGTTTCAGACTGTTTCATATGCGATTCACCAATGATTTGACACAGCTCTTGAAAATGCAAAAGTGGGCTATCTTTATGTTGCAGCCATTTAGATTCAAGATCGATTGATGTGATAGCACTGGAAAGAAAACTTAATCATTCCCAGCTATGATTATTTCTGTTTTTCAAAGAATCTACGCCAAAGTTTACCTTTTGTTTTTTGTTGTATCCAGTAACATGAAAAGACCCAGTGAGGTAGTGAAGCGCAGTCAGGGAAAGCAAAACCTGGCTGTTCTGTTAATTTCTTTTTTTTGTATGATATTATGTATTTGTTTGATGTTTTTAAAGTCAAAAACACTTAATTTATGCATTGCCAATTGAATTACTTGTTTGATGATAAATGCATAAGGGGAGATTGAAAGTACTGTATGGCACTGCTAGGGCACAGTGATTTGCTCCATAAGTGAGCAGAACACAGGCTCTTATTCTATACTTTGAAGCAACTGAAAATAATCAGAAAAATCCAGATGGATGGAATGGTTCTGGATGATTCTCATTCTTGGCAATTATCTCCAGGGAAGGAGCCGGATTTATTCAAATGAAGGCCAACAAAAGAGTGACAACATGTTAGTGGACAAGGATATCTGGATGGACTTCATAAACAAATAAAAGTTAAATTATACACAATTTTCAATTTTACTCCAAAAACAAGATAGTCCAGAAAAAAACAAATTATATAAAATATTATTTCATGTTTTTTTTGTTGCTTTAATAAAATAAAGCATAAATATATATTTTGTAAAGCAACTACATATATAGACTAAGGTTAAAATTGATATACAACATTCTGTTGTCAGTGCTTTGCCTCTCCACATGTCACTGCACTGACGAGGTTGTTGTCTTTCACCATGTACACTTTCCAGCTGGGACATTAAAAAGCACAATTCCTCCTCCCTGTGCCATTGTTGCCACAGATTGAAAGCCTCCCAGATGGTAGGTCAGGATCTCTAGAGATTTTCTAAAGTGAATAGAGGAGTGAAAGCAGGAAATTCCAAACTGCTCATTTAAGTGGTTGGTACCTTTTGAAGTCCTCTGGAAATCAAAAGGAAAAGTGTTGCACCAATTTCAGCTCTTGGCAACAACGCAGATTTACAAAACCTGACAATGGTACCTAGACCTCTTGAACTTTTTCTGACTTTATTACTTCTATTTTAGTGAGATATTAATAAAAAACATAAACTAAAACTTAACAGTGAAGTGGAAGAAACATACATTGTTTCAATTAGTTTTTATGCTTTCAGAACAAAAAGTTCACTACATTTGTATACATCTCCCCTGAGTCAATATACGTTGTGAAACAACCTTCTACTGTAATCACAGCAGCAACTCTCTTCCACTGCAGTTTCCTTATATTGTGTAGATTTATGCAGTGGAACGTTTGCCTGTTCTAAACATCTTCAGCTAAATCCAATCTAATAAAGAGAATTTGTGAACATCAGTTCAATTTTACGGCTGGACTTTGATCTCATTCACACTGAGGCAATTTTAGGTTTAACCACAACCATTTTTATTGACCAAAAGCAATCATTTTTGAAAACTAGTTTATCAAGAACACAGAACTTTATTAAAACTTACAAGTTTTGTGCTTTTCAAAATTACAATTATTTCAAAAATAATTTTCATCTGAAGTCTGTTTAGATCCCTGTCAAATGCTGACTGTGCTGTGCTCAGGTTTTCCCAATGGCAGCAGAGGAAGTGAACGAAATTATTCAGTCCTTGTTGGTCATGCTTCCAAATATCAAATCAACATTAACAGGCACTTCTTTCTTCACAGTGGAGGATGGCTGTTTACAGGGCAGGAGATATCTGGTAATTTACATAGCGTTGAACTTCTGCATTACATACGTCACAGCCAAACATTAGCATTTGTTCAAAATCTAAAACTTCAACAGGGTCAACGTCTCCAGAAAGCAAACGTTTCTCAGTAGCACCGAGTCTACACCCTCTGAACGAAGTGTGACATAAAACAAGGGCCCAAGAAAATATCATGAAAAGTTGAGTCACTGTTGGGTTGGTAGGTGAACCTCCCCAGTCTATAGGTTTTAGGTAGTTCCACTTTTTAAAAGAGACTGAATACAGAGACTACTTGCTTTAGATTTTTTTTAAGCATAAAGTCAAATTAAATCCCACCAATGTGGCTGCAATGTGAGAAAATATAAAAAGATTTAAGAGGTGCAGACATTTGCAAGACACTGTTAACAACAGAGAAGCGTAACCTTGTAGCAGCATTCAGTTTCTATGCACCACAAATTTGGAACAAACTTCCAGAAAACTGTAAAACAGCTGAAGCACAGGGTGCCTTTAAATCTCAACTTAAAACCCACCTGTTTAGAGTTGCTTATGGCTAAATTAGGGTTAGAGTGTGGGTTTTTGTTGTCTTCAATGTTTTTAATGTTGAAATTTAAAAAAATATCTATTTATGAATTTCTTTTTATTTCTATTTCTCACTGTTTACGTTTTAATGATGAACACGATGACAACAGAAACGCAAGTAAATTTTAAAATAGCTATATCTACATGTTAGAGTCCTTGTCAAATGGCATTTTGACTAAAGTCTGAAAGGTTGGAGTCACAGTTGATGGTGTCTCAACTAAAGTTCTACAGCTTTTTATTTCTCTTTCTCGCTGTTTACAATTCAATGATGTAAAGCCCCCCGGAAAACATGTTAGAGTCCCAGTTAAACATTTAACTTTAGTCCTAAAAGGGGTGCGGGTTTTAATGGGTTTTTTAAAATCTCTTTCTCATTGTTTATTACATGCTATTTTTATTTTAATTATGTAAAGCACTTTTAAATGCCTCACTGCTGAAATGTGCTATACAAATAAAATTTGATTGAATGATTGTACTATTCTGCATGTATCCAGACAACTAGTATGAAAGTGTTTTGACCAAACACCAACAGATTGTTTTTGTTCTGTCTTTATTATTGGACCTAACCCAACATCTTCACAAAATAAAAACCAAATGTGGAGGAACTGCCAAGGTCCAGTGGTATTATTTTAGGAGCAGATACCATTCTGATATCGTCTGTCGGGTCGCTGCGTATTATTGGCTCGACAGCCACTCACCCAACTCTTCCCACAGCACTTTCACAAGATACATGCAACATGACTCTACTGTGGCCCAAAGTAACTTCATTACACAAGATTCAATGAGAACCACATGACATCTATCATGACAAATTAGTGGAAACTGTGTGTGTGTGTGTGTGTGTGTGTGTGTGTGTGTGTGTGTGTGTGTGTGTGTGTGTGTGTGTGTGTGTGTGTGTGTGACTGAGATGTTTTTAAGCTCTGGGTTAAGGAAGTTCAGTGGAAATCTAAACTCTTCCAAAACATTAGAGGCATATTATGTTTGGCAACTCTGCATCTGGATACTCCCTGTATTGAATTTAATGTGAGGATATGGGAATCGGACGCTGTTTTAAAATCACAAAGACAGCCATGCAGAATTTAAAAATGTTTTGTTTACATCAAGTGATGTTAAGTCTTTGGATTTACATTACCATTGTGTATTAAACTATGATTCAAAAGCTTATTTGAAAACACATAACCTTTATAAATCTTTATAAATCTTTATAAATCTTTATAAATCTTTATAAATCTTAAATATGATTATACATGATTAATAGTTATCAGTAGCTTTGTTTCCATTTCAAATGTCCGCAAGACTTTGTCATTGTCAATATGCCACTAATGTCGAAAAAACTAAACTTCGCAATTGCGGTGTTTCCATTGAATAAGAAACAATTAAAATGAAACGTGAATACGTTTATTTATGCGGTAAGTCATTAAAAAACATGCCGCATCAACTTCCGTTTTCTTCTTCTTTGTGGTTTGCAGCAGTGGCAAGGTTCAGCTGTTGCTCATGCGACTCGTGATGTCATACTGTATTTTCCGGACAACAGAACCCACCTTACTATAAGCCGCACCTATGAATTTTTTTTGGAAAAAAAAAAACCTCTGGAAACATACAAACATAAGCCACACTGGGCTATAAGCTGCTGGTATCTTTGCGGCTCTCGGTTTTCACAAGAACGGCACTTGTATCCAACGCCGAACCATGGATTTGTTCACGCCGAGCTTACGTGAAGTGGCTCTATTTCCGTCCTGTACTGCCAGATCGATAGCCCTCAACTTTTTCTTTGTGTGGTTTCCATGATGAGGGGGTGTGAGTTTGAAAAAATTTCTCTGGCATGCCTGCTGCTAGCATGTGCTTGTTCTAAATTAAAATCAGCACTTTCTTCTTTGATTTCCAATTTTGACTTTCAATGATTCCCTTCCTGCTAAAGAGCCCCCTGGTGGTTGAAGAAAAATCCACAGAAAAGTCACATCGGTCTATAGGTCACTTGGTTCAAAGCTTAGGAAAAAGGTAGAGGCTTATAGTCCGGAAAATACAGTATTTTCTAAACCACTCTCACCTTTTTACTCTCTCTCTGTCATTTAAGCACACTCGTTGCCATGGCAACCGCCTGGAAAAGTTATGTGGCCCTACCAGGAAAACGTTTGGGGATCCTTGTCCTAAGTGCATCCTAGGGGACATTTGAGGTGCCCTCTGAATGATTTTCTGCAGCTCCTAGCCAAGCCTCTAAAACAAAGCTAATTTGGGCCTATTCTACCCTTCAGGATGGCATTTTGACTAAATCATAGTAAACCTCAGTTATCAATTAGGTTTTTACATTCAACTTAATTTCAAAGTGCTCCATGAGAAAAATTAACCCACCTAGAACCTAGACAAAAAAATTCCATTGATCCACTCTTACAAAAAAGAAAAAAAAAATCCATCCAGAAAAATTAAGAAGTTTTTATGTTTTGGATCGCTCCCCACAAAAATTGGACTTTTTGTCTGTGTTGAGGAATGTTTGTAGGTTTAGTATATCACTGAGCAAAGAAAAATGAAAAAGGCATAATAAATACATTTTTTAAATTTCACTGAGAAATAATTTGTGTGCCCCCCCTAGAGCTTGATGGTTTAGGCTTTTATGGCAAACAGTTCAGACACTAATGATCCACTGTAGGCTTTGTTTTATAGGATATGCTTTATTTTGAAAGTCCAGCATAGTTGTATTTTCAGGTGTGCTTAAAAGCTTTTAGCAACATGTAATCTATTTGGTGGGCTACTGTGGCTCTGTGGGTAGTCGTGTTGATTGAAAGGTTGTAGGTTTGAGTTCAGCTTCCTCCTGTCATATGTTGATGTGCCCCTGGGCAAGGCACTCAACTCCAAGTCCCCTACCAATTTGCGTATATGTGTATAAATGTGTGTGAGTGGGAATGGCTGAATGTGACTCTAGTGTAAAACACTTTGCTAATATTACAGTTTTCCAGAGGTCCCCAAACGTTTTCCTGTGAGGGCCTTATACCTTTTCCCTTCTCTGGTGGGGGCCGAAGTCAGTTTGTAACAGAAAAAGTGTGATGATTGCTGGAGTGCCTAAATGTAAAAATTTATTGTTTTCCAGAAAGCACAATCAAATAACCCTCTCTGGGTTCTTCACAGAAAAAATCCAAGAAATAACACTATTTATGAAATAAATACTTTATTTTTCAGACTATAAGCCGCAACCCCAAAGTTTTTTTTTATTTTTTAAACCAGTAAACATACACATATAAGCCAGAGATTTCTCTGTCACTCCAGGTTTTCCACAACGATGCAGCAGCAGCAGAGGAGGGCGGACAGCCAACATTTGAGTAATAACAGGTCAATTGAATATCACATTTATTAGGGTTGAAAAAGAAGTAGTTGCCAAGTTTAGATTTAACTGAACTGATTATGGTAGTTTCCGAACGGTAACTGTAACAGTAAAAGTGCTGATCCTTCGTGTTGCTACTAGCATGTGCTAAATGAAAATAGGCTGCGCTCTCGTCTTCTTCTCCTACTTCTTTAGATTTCAATGGCAGTGTGCCTCCATTATTGTTGCACTACTGCCATACTGCTTTATTAGGTATAACAACTATACCTAATATAGATATTGGGTATAGATCCTAATATCTATACCTCAAATTCTCATAATGATCCCAGGATTATTTTAAAAAAACAAAAATCTTCTTTTTCCCCTCAATGCTATTTAACTGATCAACAACATTCTCAAATTTAAATTCCCTATTAAAACCTAATTCCGTTTTAATGGGCACTTTCTTTTTTATTTCCAATTTTGACTTCCAATGACTTCCCCGTAGTTTGAGGACCACTGGTTTATTCTGTCAGCCGGAAGTATAAGTGGTAACTATGGAAACTAATGACTGTGTTTTGATTAGTTTTTTTAGAATCCAGTTGCTTGTGGGCGGAGCATAAACTGGTTTTGTTTCCATTCAATGACATCATCTCTGCTGTTGTGTGATCTCTATGACATCACATCTGACATGAACACACTTATTAAGATTCTTTAGATTTCTAGTTATTTTCTCAAACACCGCTTGGCGTGAACGCATCTCGTGAATCACTTCTGTGTAGTTTAACACAATTTTCTTTTTTGAGCAAATCAATCCAGTAATTTGTCAAAGACACTTGTATTGAAAATAAGTACAATTATGCCATCTTATAGAGGATGTTTACCTGTAGAGCTTTATGCGCAAGATATGCTTGACTTCAGCATTTCCCAATCAGGTGAGGGCAGCCATGTCCCCTTATTTACCTTAGAGGAATTTCCTGAACTGAAGAGAGAGGAGTCCCCAAGTTATAGGCAGTCGAATCGAAATGGCAACATGTCAACCAAGTCTAAAGCAAAGAAAACCAGGAAAGTTCAATTTGCTTCTGGTCAGCTGGTCAAAGCCCATGACCAGGGAGAAAGTGCCCTGAGAAAACCAGTTATACCATCTCGCAGTGAAGTTTCTGCTTCACAGATGATGGTGGCCCCATTGCAGCCAAACCTGGCCTCTGATCAGAGGCCAGCAGCTCATCCAGAGCCTGATGATGCACAAAAACATCCAATTTTAAAACTTCTTCAAAGAGAGACAAATGTTGAAGAAAATCATGGTGATAAAAACACCAAAGCAATTATTATGATATCAGAGTTGGAGTTTCATGACGCCCTGAGCGCCAAAGAAGACATGATCTCTGCTCTGCGACAAGAAAACTCAGCTTTATTGGAAAACATGGAGCGACTCAACAGTGCGCTTCGGAAAATGGAGGCTGTGCAGCAACAGGCCAACGAGAAAGCTAGGCAGCTGGAGACTGACCTAGCTAATGAAAGGAAAAAGGTTCAGGAAGTTGAAAAGTTAAGCCAAATAACTCAAGAAGTTCAAGCTGCACCAGTCCAAGAACATCAGGAAGACCAGGAGAAAAAGGTCTTGAGAGACAAAGTGATGAAGTTGACTGAATTATTGGAAAATCAGCAAACTGAGCATGAAGACACGGTTGCTGCTCTGTATGATCAGCGGATTAAGACGGACAAAGACCGTCGAGATGCCATCAGACGGGCTGACCAGCTGAAAGCAAATCTGATGGCTGAGAAGAGCAAAACAAAAGAAACAGAGATGTGCTTGGCAAAGCAGATGGAAGAAACATATAGACTACAATCTGCTCTGGACAAAATGGAGAGAGATTTGGATGAAGGAAGACAGCAGTGGGAGCTGGAAAAAGTACGTCTCCTGACCAACAACCGAGAAACATCCAAGGTGGAACAGCTGAAGTATCAGTTGCAGTCACAGATAATTGCTCATGAAGATGAGATTGCTGCTCTGTATAATGAGTTGGTGAAGAGGAGCAACGATAACCAGGATGCCATCAGAATGGCCGAGCAGCTGAAGGAAAAATTAAATAAAGAGAAAAACAAACTGAAAGAGACTGAAGACAGCTTAGCTCAGCAAATGGCAGAGAAATCCAACCTACAGGCTGCTTTGGTAAAAATGGAAAGAGCCTTAGAGGACCAGCACAGCCAATGGGAGCAGAAAAAATCCCGTCCTGTCACCAACCAACAAAGAGATGAGGTGGAGCAACTGAGAAAGATTCAATACCATGAAGACACTGCAAGGAATATCCTTGAACTGATTGCTGAGAATCCCAGAACACAAGAGGCTGACATCTGCTTAGCCAAGTAATTTTAAGAAGTCAAAAATAAAGTCAGGGGTGCACAGTGGCACAGTTGGTAACACTGTTGCCTTGCAACAAAAAGGTCCTGGGCTCGAGTCCCACCCAGGATCTTTCTGCATTGCACGGTGGGTTCTCTCCGGGTGCTCCGGCTTCCTCCCACAACCCACAAACATGAGACTCTAAATTATCCTTAGGTCTCTGTGTTGCTCTGTTAAGTATAATTTACATTATTAGTGACTCACTTATATGCTAATAAGTATATAAGCATATAAGTATATGTTGTTAAGTATAATTTAAATGTTATTTTTAATTTTTAAATGTTCTTATTTATAGTTGTAAGTTTTTCAGAATAATTGACATGATTAATGACTTCAGCTGCATTCACACTGCAACCTGAAGTAACCCAGTTCAGAATTTTTTTTTGCCTTAATGTGACCTGTATCTGATCTTTTCAAATGTGACTCGATTCTGAACAACCAGGTCACGTTCATCCAACATTGGTCTCTCTAAATTCTCCTTTGGTGTCAGTGTGTGTGTGCATGATTGTTTGTTCTGTCACCGCACAGCAAAATCAAAGCAATCGTTACTCAAAAAACTGATATCTACTGAAAACCAACTCCAAACAAAGTATCAAACTGATTGAAATGCTAATTGGACCCCAATTCCCCAACCTTAACTTATAACCCCCACTTTCATCATCTTTTCCCAACTCTTACCCTTAACACACACACACCTACACACACGCATGCACACAGGCATGATAATCCAGCCACGAGAGGTGCACAGTCCCAAGTGCTCCTGGTGCTGGTCCCAAGCCCAGATAAATGGAGAGGGTCATGTCAAGAAGATAATCTGGGTAAAATATTCAAATATTCATGGAGGCATCAAAAATGTTAGACAATAAAATACATAAACTAACATTAACACACACATGTGTTGTATCTTTTTAATTTATAAGGACATGTGTCATTGTTGGTCCTGCACTGGCATTGACTCCCCAACCATAACCCACTTATTTCTACAACCTATCACTAAAACTAATTGTTGTGATTTAAATACAGTTATATATTATTAAATATACTTCAGATAATGCCTGGCTTCATTGTATATATATGTTAAGTATAATTTATGATTAGTGACTTATAGTTATATGTTGTTAAGCATAAATTAAATGATTAGGGACTTATTTATAGTTGTATGTTGTTAAGTGTAATTTACATAATTAGTGCCTTATGTAGGTTCATGCTAATTATTATTTGTGAGAATAGTGACTTATTTAGTTGCATATTTGGTATAATTTACATGATAATTTACATTTGAGTGTAAAGTCTGTTTTATTGGGGAAGCAGTGTTTTCATTTGAACCATGTTAAACGAGATCTGGAATCGGTTGTTTTCTGTTCCTGGGACAGAGACACCTGTTGCCTTGCTCAGCTGTCGCCGTTGCTTGTTTAATAAAAACTGAACACGGAATCTTCAGCAAAGACATCTGAGCCTCCATTACGACTGCAGAAGTTTTCTCTGTGCAATACTAACCATTACTGCTACACCCATAATCCTAAACTTAACCTTAACTCAATACATAGTTTAGTCCTAAACCAGTGGTCTCAAACTCAATTTTCCCGGGGGAACCGCTGGAGGCAGACTCTGGGTGAGGCTGGGCTGCATAAAGGATTCCACAAAAAGCATTTTAAAAATATTCTCAAATGTCATCAACATTTAATTATTTCTCAGTCTAGCTTCGAAGCATAGGAGAAAAGTAGAGGCTTAGTCCGGAAAATACGGTATATATTTTCTTTTTTATTTCCCCTAAACCTGCGTTTTTGTCAAGAAAAATAGATATTTTGCTTTGTCTTTTTTTGCTTCTCCCTTTTCTGCTCACTGTTTGTATGCTGCATCGTTATGTTAATGGATAATGAGGAGAGCTGCCTTCTACTACTACTTCTACTATTGGCCAATAGAGCTTTGGAACCAACGTCACGTCACTGCATCAGACGTTGTGGGGAGTATAGGTGCAGTCGCTTCGTTCAAGGCACGTCGCTCGGCCATCTTTACAGGCCACAGACCAAAACAAACTTCATCCAGGTGGTTTTGTTGCGTTACCGACTTCAGTGAAGTTAGTTTCCATTTGGATATTGGATTGTCCAATATCCGCCGAGAAAGTGCAGCTTAGCTCAAGGTTGATCCAATTTATGAACGCTAATTTCGGCCAGGTATTCTCTAGCTCCCCCCTCAAGCGCTCGGAGGTTCACTTCACTGCAGTCGGTAACACAATAAAACCAACGGGATAAAGTTGATCAAATCAATCCAGTAATTTGTCAAAGACACTTGTATTGAAAATAAGTACCATTATGCCATCTTATAGAGGATGTTTACCTGTAGAGCTCTATGCGCAAGATACAGTCGATCGGAAATGGAAGAAGTGCGAGGTGAAGGACAAGAGCAGAGAGGGATAACATATGTAACAGGCTGTGGCTGGATGGGAAGGAGTTCCGCAGAAATTACAGGAAAGACATGCATGGGCGAATCAAGAGCACCACAATAAGTTCCCTGATTAAACTGTTGTAAACAGCCTGCTGCGTGGTTGGCAAAAATAATGTGATAGTGGTAGAAGTCAGTGGCCCCAAAACGGATAGCCATGTCGAGGACTAGAGAACGATAATCGTCCAGTTCAGATCTGTGATCTGGGAAAACTGTAAAAATAGTATCTCTGAATAAGGAAAAGGTGAGAGCAAATTCAGTAGGCGGAAGATCTTTGGAACAAGGACCTAGAGCAGGGGTCCCCAAACATTTCCCTGTGAGGGCCACATAACTTTTCCCTTCTCTGGTGGGGGGCCGGAGTCAGTTCTTTGACGATTGCAGGAGAGCCTAAATGTAAAAATGTATTGTTTTCCAGAAAGCAATCAAATAACCCTTTCTGGGTTCTTCACAGAAAAAAATCCAGGAAATAAATAACACTATTTATGAAATAAATACCGTATTTTCCAGACTATAAGCTGCAACCACAAAGTTTAAATAAAAAAAAAAAAAAACCGGAAACATACATATACAGGGGGGAGAACAAGTATTTGATACTGTTGATTTTTCAGGTTTTCCCACTTGCAAAGCTTGTAGATGACTGTAATTTTTATCATAGGTACTCTTCAACTGTGGGTGATGGAATCTAAAACAAAAATCCAGAAAAATACAATGTATGATTTTTTTTTTTTTGTATATTCTTTTTATGGAGTATTTTTGTCGGCTCTAGTGGCCTCATTTTTGAAGGTAGGCAGACAGGAAGGTGGGCATTGAGAGAGGGGGAAGGCATGCGGTGGATGACGCACGGTCGGGAGTCGAGCCGGTGACAGCCGCGGTACGTGGGGTGTGCCTTATCCCCTTGCGCCACCACGGCACAACCCCAATGTATGATTTTTAACAATTAATTTCCATTTTATTGTGTGAAATAAGTATACACCAGAAAAAAGAAGCTTAATATTTGGTACAGAAACCTTTGTTTGCAATTACAGAAAGCAGACGTTTCCTGTAGTTCTTGACCAGGTTTGCACACACTGCAGCAGGGATTTTGGCCCACTCCTCCATACTGATCTCCTCCAGAGCCTTCAGGTTTCAGGCTGTCGCTGGGCCACACAGACTTTAAGCTCCCTCCAAAGATTTTCTATTGGATTCAGGTCTGGAGACTGGCTAGGCCATCAGACCACACAACCTTCTCCCATTCCTCCTCTGGATCATTCAGATGGTTATCTGCAAACATCAGACGGGTTTTTACATGCGTTGGCTTGAGGAAGGGCACCTTGAGCACTGCAGGATTTTAATCCTTGACGGCGTCGAGTGTTACTGATTGTTTTCTTTGAGACTGTGGTCCCAGCTCTATTCAGGTCATTGACCAGGTCCTGCCGTGTAGTTCTGGGCTCATTCCTCACCTTCCT